>JABFPN010000051.1:0-87692 GCA_022817305.1 Leptoteleia sp. ZL-2020 | reverse complement strand
AGAAGACAAATGATGTAACAAAATGTGTTAAATACTTATTATAAAAATGTACAATTTATTGCTACAAATATATATATGTACCATATATATATTTATATTTCAGAAGTACTATATAAGAAATCAAATTTCTTTTTAAATATCTTTATACCTCTTATTTAACATGTTTTTAGATGTTTCATTTGTATAAAAAATTATGATACAGTTGCAAATAAAGATTAATAATTCATTCATTTTATAATCTATGATGAATTATATTTTAAATATAATCAGCTTTTCAATATTTTTGATAATTTAATATTAAATAAAATATCTCGCTGCTTTTATAAGATTCTTATTACTTTACTAAGAAAAATGTAAATAGCTAATTATAAGACTAAGTAAATTTGAGTGAAATTATTTCGTACATTACTAAAATCTAATTCCCATGGAACTACGTAGCATCATTGCTTAAACCATTCTTTTGATCCAGTTTATTACTGTTCTTTTTGACAGTATAAATAAAGATACTTAAAGCTTCTTTTTCAACAACTGGAATAGTTTTGAAGTGTTTCATTAAAGTCTGTAACAAATAAGTAATGATTTATAAAACTTCAATGTTCTTTTTAAGCAAAGTAAAATTTAAAATTTAAGAGAAAAAAAATTAACTCACCTCTGCCAACTGAGCTTTGGATAATCCTTGACGAGTTGCAATTTTGTAATGTCTCTTATATCGTCTCAACGTACCAGTCTGAAGTTGATATAAGTCAACTTCTGGTATATCATTGTCAGTCTCACCAGAATCTTCTTCAGAGTCTTTTCGTCGTCGTTGCTGTTGTTGTTTGGATTTGGCGCCTTGTATGACTTGTTTATGATAATCACATATGTATATATGGCGTGCCTATAAAATAAAATAATCTTGATATATATATATTTCTTGGAAAAAGTTGTTTATATACAAATATTTCACTACTACACTGTTTATATAATAACGGAATATTTCCTTCAGATCAAATTTTTCAGTTTAAATTTTAATAATTTATTACTTTCAACAAATTTGTTACAATCGTATATATATTTCTAATGATAGGAATATAATTCCATATGTATTTTGATGTAAGGTAAACAAAGAAATAGAGTTTCCAGAGATAACTTTTGGAGAAAAGTCGCGATATGTATCAAATAATGAATAAAAAATAAAATTATAAATTATAAAACTGTTGTATCACGATTTATAATACAATATCATATACTAATATATGACACCTAAATATAAATCACATTTGGTAAAAGATTACATGAGTTTATAAATAGTATAATTTTAAGATTAATTAAAGAATGTAACACTTCGTAATTATCGTATTTAGTGTGACAATTTTTAAAACCGAATAAAAAAAAAAAAATGTAACAAATAATTGATTCAAATTGTATGTTAAGTAATACCAAAGTGCAGAATAAAGTAATGACTTTTAAATAATAAATAAATATTATTCATGTTTAATTTCGCAACCATTATTTATTCACTATTCAGTACGTTATATTACAAAATATAAAAATTACTGAAATAAAAATATATTCGTAATATAATTTGTTATACATTTATAAGAATAAATATTATTATAATAAAAATAAAATAAAAAAAAAATATTTAAAGTGAAATTACTAAATAAAATCTATGGTAGAATGTCGAAGATATCAAATATCTTTGTTAACCTCTATCAAAGCTCAAGAAATAAGTTACACGTTGATGTTGATCAAAAAAAGTTCTCCCATTTAACAAAATTTAATTTCAGTTGCACTATCAAAATATTGAAAAAAGTATTATCCTCACGTTCACTATGCACACAACCTAGTTGGGAAAGAAAATTAACAAATGTTGCTGATTTTAACAAA
Organism: Leptoteleia sp. ZL-2020; assembly: GCA_022817305.1. Classification (NCBI taxonomy): domain Eukaryota; kingdom Metazoa; phylum Arthropoda; class Insecta; order Hymenoptera; family Scelionidae; genus Leptoteleia; species Leptoteleia sp. ZL-2020. The sequence continues at coordinate 85,823 of JABFPN010000051.1, read as the reverse complement.
AAAAAAAAGAAAAGAAAAATTGAATTATCATCCTTTGATACGTAAAAATAGGATTGATTTATGATTAGTTAAAGTACTACATAATTTTTCAACAACAAAGAGAAAGAAAATAGAATAAATATAAAAAAGAAGTTAACACACAAAAAAATTAAAACATTTAAACAGCAAAAGAAATAAAAGAGAACATAACAGACTGGAAAATTCTCTTGACTCATTGAAAATAAGTCTGTGTGCAAAGTCACACACGTTGTTAAAAGTTATACATCCAATATTCACCTTAAATATCATACAGAAACAATACAAAATAAACGAAACATACTGCAATAATCATTATTTGTTTTACAATTGAAATGATAATGTAAATTTCGCGATACAGCAACTAACGTGAATAATGTCCCATATTATGGATTGCTATGTTACATACCATAAGATCTATATTGAGCTTCAATCTACGCTGGGTCGCTGTCTTTTGTATTCGTTTGCTGTAGGACGCATTTCCAGCAGGTCTGGAGCATCTCTCTCCCTCGTCCACGAGGCAACAAACTTGATCACTCGGACCTCTTGAATCCTCCTCGCCGGTGCTAAATCCGTTCATTTCCTCACTCAAATTCTTGTCTTTTGGTCAAGCTCCTGTTGCACAACTCGTCAAGCTCTGACTTCTCGTATTGGAAATAAAGCAAGGAAATATCCAAATAAACAAGGAGAAAGGAACTTGGCGAAGCAAGTCCTCGTAGAAGTCAAAACAGGTAATTCGATTTTCACGAATTTTCCACGAATTTCATTTAATTATCGCCGATAAGCCGTCGAAAAGGGCTGGGCGTGGGACGCGTTGATTTTGACTTTATTTCAATGCGTCGCGATATAATATCAGTTATCTCGAGCCAATTGGTGCCTCGATTCACGGTGGCAAAATGTCTATTATTAAGGAGAGCGGCACTTGGATTGAAAGTATATCAATCGCCAGTTTGACCATGAGTCGTACGCGCGCCTGCGCAACATTTAGCGCATTGTTCTCACGGTTGGTAAAATAGGTGTCGATAATATCGATGTTTTTGGCATGCTTCATCGTCATCGATGTGGCTGTTCACGTTTTCTAATATATTTCACTGCTTTTCCAACACCGGACGGTTGTTCCTTGAGCCCCGCGGATGTCCTCCGATCTCTGTTGGCCACGGATTCGAAGTGCGATCGTTGAGCAGGATGACGCTTCAGTTTTGTAGGTTAAAATTCATAGGATATATTACCGCACAAACGAGAATATGGTGGACGATCTAACGGAAGTTCGTAAGAAAACTGCTAGTTTGTGGGAGGGGATGGGGGCCTCCGTTGGTAGTTGGAAGTCGAATATGGCGGCAGTGGTGGGGCGGCGTAGAAACAATCGATAGGTTTTGTTGCGGAAAAAAGAGATCTGTAAAAGAAAAATTGTGTTAAAGAGTGATTGATAAATAATTTTTACGTGGCTTGTCTGTTAGATGTTAAAAGAAAGTCAATTTTGTTCGATTCGTGAGAAAAAAGGGGATGATTTCCGGTTGACCATGTTTATAAGTTGGAGAATGGCGGTAAATTTGAATTATAGATATTGCGTTAGATTATACTTGTTCAAGTATATACCTTAAAAAAAATGTTTTAATACAGAATTAGTAAGATTGCTGTAATTTATATTAGTTTATTCATGTTTTATAAATAAAAAAATTAAATTTTGTACAAAACCAAGTAGATATTCAACGGTTACTCTATTTTCTACCTTATTATTGATTTTAGTTTATCATTATTACAGTAATATAAACAAGATATTAAATTTCATTTATTTATATTTACATATAACATAAAAATTTTATTATTATGATACTGTTTTTTGTTGCTGTAATGATATAAACTCTAATTTAAAACAAATACTTTTATTTAATTAAAAAAATCAATATAAATAATTTGAATGGAAATATTGTTGTCTTTTTTTTATAGTAAGAGTGTATTTATTTTTCTGCTACTTTTAACTTACAGTAAATTATTTTCATGTCAACTTTTGCTTATGAAAAACTATACCATGCTTGAATTGTTTCCCTTTTAAAAATGTAAACACAATATTTGCTGCAGTCCACTTCAAGGACATTAAACTAAAGCTTTTAGTTTATTCCATGGTATCACTTGTAATTAATATCTTGTTAAAATGTGTATGTAAAAACAAAACAAAAAATTGCCAAACACCAAACAAACTGCAAAGTCAAAATAAAATTTTACTTATTGTTAACAAAAGGTTACTGTTATCACACATGAGAAGTATAACATTTTTAAAACAAATCTTAAAAGATTTTTAAACAAGCAATTTTTTAAAAAAATTTAAAATATATAAATATTTGTCATTTCTAAATATGTCATAGATATAATTTATAAAAAAAATGACAGTAGCGAAAAGTTTTGTTAACTTATTTTATTTAAATACAAAGATTTTTTAATCTCCTACATATATTTGCTTTGAAGTTTGCAATGGAGAATACAAAAGAATATAAAAAATACAAATGATTAGTTAGTGAATATAAACAATATTCTGGTTCAAGGATTTTAATAATAACCAAAAGATTAATAATTTCAGTTATCATTCCAGATGTTATATAACAAAAATTAAAAAAATGTATCATTGAAATCATTGTTAAACAATTGAAATTATAGATTAAAAACTTCAAAAGAATTTTTTAAATTCAATTCTTTTATAATAAATGAAAAGATTGAGAAAAATGTTAGAACTTGATATACATGTGCAATAAACATAATTCAATTAAATTTTTATTCATCAATTAAAATTTATTTAATTTATAATACTAACATTTATTAATGGATGTTTCTGTGAACATATCTTTAAAACAATTTAACCTACAATTGTTTATAATTCAGAATTTATTCTTACGTTGACAAATATATACTTAAATTTTAAATAAACAATTTATTCATTACCCCAGTGAAAGAACAAATATCTTATAGCATGATAACAAATTTCAAGTTATACGATTATTTTTATCTGCCCAAAGAAATCTTCAAGTTGAATACATCTAAATTATTTAAATATTTTTTTGCTTCATATTCATATCCGTTCAATCACCATCGCCCTGTATACAAATCTCTTTTATTTATATTCAACGCGAATTGAAATGTTATTAATCGGTTAACAAATAGTTTCCACCGGAGAATCGAACAATAAACAATTCATTAATATTTTTCATCTAATGACTCATGCTGTGGGATATAAACATGTTCTAATATTATACAAAATTTGATATAAAAAAAAACCTTTAAATACCCATACAAACACAACATAGCATAAATAATACAGGACGAAAATACGCAGATCGTGAACACGACCTTGAAACACAAGTTGACAAATGTATTGTTTTACAGGCCAATCGTCGAAGTTTTTCAATTTAATGTAATCCATTTTGACAAACGTAAGCTTAGGTTAGGTTAGCCTTCATAACTATACACTAATTCTTTCCACTAAAAAATCACTATTGCGACACACATTCATGACGTTTACATTTTTTTCATAATAATGTTATCTACGACGGGTTACATTCGTACACGTGGACATAACCCAAAATCAGTCACTCTCACGGGTTCGGTTACCTGTGTATTAACCACGTACGTAAACAATTGTAACGGAAGATCGACCGTCAGTTTTTAAAAGTAAAATTTAACATTTAAATATCTGTCGAATTTAAATTGCCCACTATTGGTGCGATAGTACGAATGTTTAACTATGAATTTTTGTGACTAAAATATGATTCTTTGTTGCAGGTTAATTTAAAAATATGAGACTTGTGTTTGCTTTTTTATGCTCTATCATAATTTTTGCTTGCCATGTATTGGCAGAAGAAGATATTGATATTGGCGAGTTAAAATGTGAAGGTTAGTTTTTGTATAAATATGTAAATTAATTTGAATAATTATGATAAGTAATTAAAATGTGTTACGAACATTATTATTTTTGAGCCTTATGTGTACAGCGATTAAAGACAGATGCTACTTATGTTTAATATCATAATATAATATTAATTAATTTTCATTTCTGTTTTGATTAAAGTTTATTACAATTGTTAATAGCTTTTTTTTTATTTTACATCGTGGACAATTTTCATATCTTTAAAATTTTGAAAAATACTAAAATTGGGACTCTCTCCAAAGTTTCTCAAGAATATTCAAAAGTTTTTAGATATTTTCATAAAAAAATTTATTACTAGAGTAATAATAATATTATTCGAATTAATGAATATAACTTCAATTATATATTCTGTACATTTTTCTCTCTCTCATTAAATTTTGTTTGCATCAAATCATTGATTTAGATAAAAAATTTGCTCTAATGTTTATTGCTTGTACCTAAGTCATCTTATTTCTATTATAAAACTTTTAACATGCCACAGGTTGTGAAAGAAAACTTAATATATATTTCAAGTTTTCTGTTCTTAAGAGGAATTATTTATATTTGATGAATTTTATTTTTACAGTTTGCAAAGCAACAATTACAGAATTAGAAAATGAATTGTCAAAAATTGATCCAAAGAGGCTAATCGAAGTGGGGAGTTATAAATTGGACCGTAAAGGCAATGAGATAGTTAAAAAGGTAAACAATGCTGTACATAATATATGATAATGTATGATTATCTAAATTAGATTGTATTTTAATATTTAAGTACTCAAACTTACTAAATTTTCATTAGCTAAATACTTAAAATTGTTTTATACATTATATCCCCTCTTTATTCTTACTTTTTATTTTACTATTTTATTAATATGGACAGATAGAAACATTTTTATATAGTTTTTTTTTAATATAAATGTATAACATTATGCTTGAACATTTTTAGGTCCCTTTGAGACAGTCCGAAGTATTTCTTTCTGACAAACTGGACTCTATATGCGAGGGAATGGATAATTATGCTAGAGTTAGAGACAAGAATACAAGAAAAATCAAAGTTTTAAATCTCATAAATTCAGGTGGTGGTATGAACGCTATGCTCGGTGATTATGATTTTGTAACTGACAATGATATGAACAAGAGTCTAAAATATTATGTGAGTATTTATATGATTTGTCAATTAAACAAAAAAGTTTTGATAGCAAAAATAGCTCTTTATATTTTAATTTTCAATATTATATACCTTGCCTCTATTACTTACACTTATCTTCATATCATATTCTTTATAAACGCTGTTTCAATAATGTATAATATTTTTAATTTATCATCCTTACAGCATATAATTAAACAAAAACCAATTATGTATCATTAAACGTTGCATAGAATTAGAAATATTGAAATGATTTATTAAAAAAAGAAGAAAATAAATTATATGTATACGTAATTATACACAGTAACATGAAGATAAAGATTATTTTTAATATTATTTAAAAAAATTTTGTTCACTATTCACTAAAAAATATACTGAAATTCTCTTGATTTCAATAAATATGCTTTAAACAAGCATTGAATTATTTAATTAATTAAGAAATTAGTAATAAAATATTCTTGTTGAAACAGTGTGAAAGGCTCATCGAGGAATACGAATCTGACATAATAGACGTCATGAGGAATGAATCGAAAGACTCAAAATACTCGATCTGTACCGCAGCCACTGAATTGTGCTCCGACGAGCTCGAAGAGAGTAACGAGGAAGAGGAACCCTACGTCGATGAAGCCCACCTAGAGCTCTAACAGCTCTTCCAAATATATTCAACGGACGAGGCTTCCTACAAAAATATCCAGCCCAAAGGCTTGTACAGTTTTTTTTTTTTTTTATGTCAAAACTAATTAAGATAACTATCGATCCACATTTGTACATTTGTAATTTTATATATAGACTGACGACATATATCAAGGACAATAAATACTTATGATAATAAAAACAAAGAACAGTAAATAATTAATGGAATACGAATGTAGCATTAAAATTTTGAACGGTACAATTCGCTGGAAGGAGCGATGAAAAAAAAAAATGCGAAACGAAATATGCGCGAGTCGAGTCATCGCAAATTCTCTCCTTCTCTCTCTCCAAGCTAGGTGGTTGCCGGCGCGGAATTGTTGGATCAATAAAAAGTTGCTATAGTACGTTCGAGCCGCGTACACTGTAGTATAGGCGTTCACAGCACACGACACTGGAACAGCGCACGATCGAACGAACTTCACCCAGAACCGTAACAGAAGGTCCAATGAAAATTCGCATTGATCCGCGCGACGCCATTCTCCGGCCGATATTCGTCCGAGGGAAAATGCATCGCGTCGCGTACCCACGGCGGATCCTCAATTTCATTTCATTTTGACAATTAATTGATAGTTTTGGTTCAATGTTCATGTTGCAACAAGTGCGTTTCCTTTGTATTAATCGTATTTCGTCTCTTCCCGCTCTCCCCTCCCATAAATTATTATTTGTGCACTTTGACACAACGAGAATATATGCAATTTAATACATTTGGTTCGATAGAAAGAATATAACAAAGTATATAACAAAGAAATTATATAAATAAATATTATGTAAAGTAATATTGTAAATATTGTGTTACTCAATTCGTAATTGACCATTCGTTTGAGTAACATTACAGAATTATTTGCGTTTCTTTATTGAATTGTTTTTGAAACTGCACTTCGTGTTTTATATAAATTTATTTATACGTGGTATTGAGGTGTTTATGTAATCCACTCGGTCGAGCTTTGGGTAATAAAGTTAGTACAGGGCAATAATAAGTCGTGGAATTTTGTATTCCATTATAATTTATTGAAAGTGAAATTCGTATTTTGGAAATAGTCCGTTGAGGAAGGGTATTTATAGATTACAAAAATAACGTATTCTGTGAGTTAGTGTATCTTTAATATTGATAGTAAACTTAATTAGAAAATAATTAGTGCAATTAATTGGAAGATTTATGTTTAACTGGATAGTAAAAAATATTTTTGCATAAAGGTGATTTAAATTTAGATTTAAAAATAGTTTAGTTTTTTTTGCGATGATAAAATTATTCAGTTTGTATACTTGGATAAATTTGTGTTGTTGCCTTCGCTGAAACGGCTCTTGGAAATAGTTTGAGATTCAGTGCGCTTCTTTCTTTAGCCGAAATGTCCCCCACTGAGAATACACCATAATTGAAATATTTCATAAAACTGAAATTAAAGTTAATCGATAATAACCGATTTGGAACTTTAATCATTCTTTGTTATTACAGAAATATAGTAGGATTATATGATAATTGGATTAAGTAAATACAATAAAGTAAATTCCTTAATTATCTACTAAACATTGAAAATTAAGTACGTTTCAAATGTTATCAAAATTATTATTATTTAAATTGCTTTTTAATAATTATTCAAACTACGTGTAAAATTGCTACAATAATTATAATATTTTATTTATAATTATTAGTAAATTATTGAGTTATAAAATGAATTAATTAATTAATTTGATTTGAGTTACAATTTTTCCACTAAACTTTTCAGTTTAATGAATAGTTTGTAAGTTGAGGAGTCTATAATATATTCTTGGAGTATTAGAAAAATGTTTGATCCCTCAAGAATATATTTGCAAAGTAAAACTGTTATATGTATAGTAAGAAATTGTTACTTTTAGCTTAGATTCAACATTTTATAAGAAATATAATATATTTTCATATATACGTTTCTGCGGTTCAGTTCTTTAATATAATAATAATAATATTTCCATAGATAATAGTTCACTGACTATTTAAATATTTATTAAATCTTTAAAGTTCCTAATATTTACCATAAAGTTTGATTAATGGACGAATTAGCTTACAAATTTTATAGTACGAAATAATGATTAATTTCCAAAATTAAATATTGTTTAGTAATTATGATAATCAGTCAAAAGAAGTATCAAATAAATATCTTATATAATTATCTCTATTTTATTTACCCTAATACCAAGAAGTATTCCAAAAATATTCCTATGTCCGACTCCAGAAATATTTATGGTAAATTTCTGGAATATTAAAAAAGCATGAATCACTCAAGAATACACCAGAAATATTTCTAGAGCTCAACATTAGAATATTTCTTTGGTATACTTAGAATATTGTCAGAATATTAATTCATAATCTTTGCTATTAGGATACAAAAACTACATAAACGTACAAGGTACGTTTTACATTAATAGCCAAAAACGTAGAAAAAACGTATTATTTTATCATCATAATTTACACTATTTATTTATACAATATTATATATAAATTTTAATTACGTCTTTAAACATTTAACAATAGGCAAAAATGTTAGCAACCATAAATAATATATATATATATCAAACTATAATTTTTCTTAAGTTATCAATACACAAATTGCGAATTTAATGCATGCCAAAATATTTATCGCTCTACGAATATACGGATTTTTTCTATGAAAAAGAGGAGCATACACGCGAACAATTGTCACGTAGTTGGTCAGCTGAAAGTGGCGGCCACCCAGAGACCGCTTCGGGTCGACTGGGCAGCCCTGCTGGTCGCGCGGAACCCAGCCCTGCATGCGATCATACCCGCGGTACCTACGCGCGCACGTAGAAAACGTGAAACGCAAAACAAGGAGCAAAAAGGCGCGCGCGCACCGACGAAGGTGTGCTGCGCGCGCACTGAGCGGGCCGCGGGGAGGGGGGCCGAGCCAGCGAGCGAGCGCGCGGGGCGCGCTGGTAGGGCGGGTGGCATGGCGAGCGCGCGGCAGGGAGGGGGATGTGCGTCGAAAGGAGAGCCCGGAGGAGCGGACCAATGGGCTGCGAGTTGCTCTCGGCGATCCTCGGCTAGTCGCGCTCTCGCTCGCTTACGCGGCGTACCGCGTTCGCCACGGCGACGCCGTCCTCGTTCTCGCTTGCAACTCGGCGCCGACGACAAACGCGCCTCCGATACTTGACGAGCCATTCGCGCGCCCAAAAAGTCATGCGCGACGGATTTTTGGCGCCGAGCTGGCGCGCGCCCAAACGCCGCGCTCGGGTTTTGCGCAGTTTCCATGACCCAGATTGCAATGGGGAGTTCGCTCGCCATTCGGAACAGCTGTTGGTCGCTGGAACACGTCGACCGCGGGGGAACGCTTCGGCATTCCGTCGGATGCGCGCGCACCTTGGCGGCTCCGTCGGCGCTAGTCCCAGGACCGTATGAAAGCACAGTACCAATTAGAATTCCTTGCGAAAAAGAAACGTTCGTTAGACCATTTCAACGGAAATTTTTATAACAAATTTATCAATTTTAACAAGTTGCTAAACTTTGTGGTATGGCGAATGTGTATTTTTTTTTCTTTTTTTTCGTATAATGATTGAATGAAAATGTGGGAGAAATTTCAGGAATGATCGTGGTTTCAAATTCTGATGTAATTGTCATTTGTATATATGGATAAATGGTGTTTTAGACAATTTTTAGTTTGCTCTTACGTCAGTGTTGGATTTTGGAACTGTTTTGATTTCTTTTTTTTTTTTTAACGTTATTTGCATTCACGCCAGACTCAATGCTATTTTGTATTTTAACAAAATTTAGGACTCATTTGAATAAACAACGAAAGTGAAAAATAAATGTTTCGTTAATCGGCTTTATGTTTATATTGTAATATGTAATTTTAGAGTTACTTTAGGGGTGGATGTGTTTTAAATTATAATCAATGGTATTTTTACCCGTCGGAGTAACGCAATGGATTTTGATCAATAAAATTAACGTGAAATTTGTTCCAAGTAGTTTCATTTTGAACATTACTTTAATTCATATATTTATTTGTTTTTCGTTTTTGCACGAGAACACTTGCTTTTCCCCCATAATTTCTCGTTGAAATCCACAGTGAAAAATGTTTCACGTTGAGTTTTACCAGTTTGTTTCTCATTTTCATTTATATTAAATAGGTTTGACAAAATAACTGCTAGTCATACACTTGTGAGGTCTTAACTTTATTGATTAATTAAGAACATATTAAACGATGACATTCTAATTATTAATTTATACAAGCTAATGAATAATAACAAACTATTAAAAAATCATTTCTTATCAAATTATACCATTTTATTTAAAGTCAAACTTATTATTTAATCTTGTTAATGTAATAAAATTAGGTTCTTAAAATACTTTAAAAACAAACCATATTTATCGACATTTTTCAATAACAAACTTGTTTCATAAGTTATAATTTAAAAAAAAAGTATTTTTTAAACGATAAGTTTTCTCTTATTTCTAGGTTACATAAAGAATTATAAATTTTTGTAGAATTTATCGGTCGTCCCATTGATCTAAAGAAAAAGTTTAAGATGTTAATTATAATCAAACGACAATTATACGAAACGTGCGTAAACATTGCCAGCATGAAGGTCCTCGGTTATATTTTTCTCAATAACTCTTATCGATACAGATAGGATCTTGAATTTTTCCATGATAATTATTTCGCGGGGGGCAGGGAGGAAAAGTGTAAGCATCGATAAAAGTGAGCCAATTAGAGTTTGGGATGTGTTTCAATTTATTATTGTTTACTCCAACAAACAGCAGTCCAACACTATTGACGTTTTGCTTTGTTTATGTTTACATTTGACGAAAAACTTTGTCCATCATAAAGCTTGGAAATGGAAATAACACTGAAAAAAAGGAATGGGAATGAAAAATGAAACGTTTTCAAAGTACAAAATGTAAACAAGCCTTGTTACATCTATTTTTATGCCCATTAGATGTAAACAAACAATATTATTGTTTTTGTTCCTTTAATTTGGCCTTCCAAATAATTAAAAACATTGCTCTTGTATATAAACAATAATAAACAACGTTTCATTCTTTGGTTCCATAAAAAAAAGAAGAAAAAGTACAGATTTTTAGTACTTATTTTAAGCAAAGAAACAGAACAAGCTGTAATTTAACAGATGTTTCATTAAAGTTATATTTGTAAAAAAAATATATTCATTATGCGTTCTATACTTTATTATCCCTCATTGACCAAATCCAACCGCTGTTTTTTTTTTCATTTATCTCACGTTCAATTTTCCGCTTCTAACACGCGTGTTGATTTTTTGTTTTCATTGAAACAGATTAGCAATTTATTTCACGCATCTCCCGGCCAGTTTGATTGTTTTAATTTAATGCCACGATAAAAATGGCCCCGCGGTAATTGCCTTTATTAAATGCGGCAACAATTCTTGTGTCTCAATAACGGAATACAGTAAATTTATTATCGGTTTATAGGTCAGTTGGTTGAGATAATGCTTGAAATGTGGTGTATTTATCGAGGCATTTGAAGTTGTGATCCAATTCATTTGGATGTATGAAAATACAAAAATGATGCAAACTTATAAAAAGTCTGTTTTTGTTGCTGAGAGATAATGTTTTGTTGGTAGTTGCTATTATATTTTGTAACTAGGGGATATGTGTGGAATTTTATGATATAGTGCTTTAATATAATATGATGTAAATAATGTGATATAGTATAGACTTTTGTCACCAGTTATACATACATTTTACTACTATTCTACAACGTCACCTGGAAAAACATTTGTCTTTGTCAAACCTCAGTCTGAATGTGAGAGGGGTGTGGCCTAAATTTTTCCACTCAAGGATGAGACGAATAGGGAAAAATCTATTTTTAATATTTACTTCCACTAACAAGGCAATGGCCTTGTAATCTTACACAAAAAAAAGATAGTAAAATTTAAAAAATTTCATATTTTGGTGTTATCTACAAAAAGTAAAATATTATACCGTTAACAATAGTAAAAGTAACAACCATCTCAGCAATTTTGAGGAATTTTGTAATTTATGATATTCCTTTTTTTCTTCAGTGTACCTTTGTTGTTTCTATATTTCACATTACTACTTATCAGCATAATACTTAGCTATATTCTCTTTTTCCAGCCAATCAAAATATGTTGAGTTCAGTTTAGATGAAACTATCTAAATTTACTACATTTTTAAGAGTTTTATGAAGAATTTACAAACATTAGTCTTTAAGTTGACACTTGGCTAGTTCTTCTGTGAGACTTGTCAATATTTTCGAGGTAAAAGACTGTTACTTTCTTTATTGATATCTTTCTATTGCATGAAATTATATTATATAACTTCTTATTTAATTTTACTCAACTATATTTACAAAATAAAAGTCACCACGACTGGCGATTCTCAGGCACCATTTTCTATTCGTTGATAAAAACCTTTTTTTATATTTGTTTAAAGTACTAATCATATTGTAAGGAACCACTATAAGCATACACATATTTCCAAGTTATATTTATTATTAAAAAATAAATAGCAAAATATTACTAAATAAATAGTAACTGCTAGTAAACTTCTCTCAGGGTACAAATGTTAATGTTGCTTACAATGTGCAAATTTAATTATTGAATATTAAAAAGAAAACTGTTGGGATAAAGCACATTTGTTAAGTACTGTACCAAAATGAAAGGTCCATCAAAGTCACACGTGAAGTGTTTAATCAATTGAGGAATGATAGATGTTTGTTTAGTCAACGCCTTTTTGTCATTTAAAAATAAAACCTGTTTTCAGTTAAACAGAGCTTTTGCAATGAGCATCATTTTAATAAAGATGCACCGTGCATCGGTTTTATGTTTATTCCACTTATCCATTCAGTATTTTTAGTTTTCACCTGAGGTTCTATTGTACGTCATCTTAAGAATGTTCAAGTCTCCATGTCAGAGGATGCTGAAAGTTCAGATTGATAATTATCAATTATATTGTTCAGAACTATCTTTGAAATAAATTTTGGTTTGTTCGACAGGTGTCGTAGATAAGTAAGTATTTTTTATTCATGATACTTATACTATATTACACGTTTATGTATTAAATTATACAATTTTGAAAGACGATATTCGCTGAATATTACTATTGAAGTAATAAATATTTTGGTAGATTTGTAAACATTGAATAATACTGAAGCTATTCTTTAAATCAAAACAATTGAACACACAAAACAAAGTACAAGTTGAACAATAATAACGGATATAAATTTCAATAATATAGTTATTAAGTTTAGGAAATTTCATTACAAAAATAAACTTTAGATAACCTATGAATTATACACATTAGGGTAATGAAATAGTACAAAACAATTCATTGTATAATTCTCTTAATATAGAAAAGCTTATTTGTATATATTTAACATGCCTGAATTTTTTTTACGGTCGTATAGTAATACTACATATTTTGAAACCGCAATTAATTTATTAATGAAATTTAAGTCTTTGAAGTACTTAGAAATAGGCGCCAAACATATGTTAATTATTTAAAATATAAATAACAAAATGAGTGTTATAATTAACAACTGAATTTAAACATAATTAAGAACAGAAATTTGAAGGAAAAAAGTTAATTTGCATTATCTGAAACGACAAATTATAAAGCTATTAACGACAGTAGTATAGTAAAATGAATATTTTTGTAACAAATATAATAACAAATACAACAGTGCTACACGAGTATTATTAAAAGAATGAGTAATATGAAAAATAAAGAATTTAAATATAAAAGAAAAACTTAGGCTATTTATGTTAATCAACAAACACGCTGCGAAACAAATGGCGTATTCGGAAATGATTTTCAGAAAATATTATTATCGATGCTTTACTTCTCTCTTTTAATTTATCATTAAACGAAAAAATAAGAGGCAAATCGTTAAAACATATCGTCATGTTCGTTTGAACAATTTTTAAAATTAAAAAGGACAAATAATACTGTTCATATAAGTGTATCTTTTTTAATTTAAGAAACCGTTCAAACTGGAACAAGCCAATTATGCCAGTTTTCCGAATACGCCAAAACACTGAAACAAAAACGACACACCACACCGAACAAAAAAAGGAAGGAAGAAAAAAGAAATTCCCTAGTAGCGCGGATTCTAAAAGAAAATAAACCGCCTCGCAATGTAAAAAACAAACGAAAAATAGACGTCGACTTCTCCGCGATACATAAATTTACTTCCGACTGCGTTATCTCCTCGGCTGTTACAACACACTCGGCTTCGCAAAGTTTCGACGATTACGCACGTTGGTGCGAGCGGCCCCGGTTCGGCCAGCCACGGCTACAACTTTGCCCGCAAAAAACGAGGATAGAAGAAATTTAGAAAACGAGAAAAAGTCAGCGGAGGATACAAAACAAACGTCGAATTGACGGAGGTGCACCAGGGGGGACGCAGGGAAATAATAGCGAGCCGCGCCGAAGAGGCCGCGCGAAGCGATTGAGCCGGCGCGCGCACCGCCGCGGCGGAAAGAGGCGGAAAGAGGCGCTCTCTCCTCGCAACAGAGAGGCGCGCGAGGCGCGGGGCGCGGCGCGCGCCGCCTACGTCCCTGGCGGCCGCGTCTCCTCGACCGCCCCTTCGCCCCGCGGCGCCCTCGCCACGGCTCGCCAGCGGGCCAGTCAGTTCCTTGTTTGCCACACAAAATCCAATAGTTCACTTCGTACGGTTCGCGCGAGTGCAGCTATGACTTGTGATACGGACGCGTTGCGACCCGACGAGAGTACGAATATGCGCCGCGCTGACACCTCTGGAACTCTGTGAACGAGCAGCCGTCACCAGGACTCCGGAGCCAACGCAATTCGCGCGCGAGTTTCTACGACGACAGTGCCGCGACGACGACGACGACGAAGTGAAACCGCCGAGGCGACTTGAGACGGGATAAAAAAAAAAAAGAGGACAGGCAGCCCGGCTGCGTCGTCGGGGCTGCGTGCATGTGACACCGAGGACTCCAAACAACGACCGAACGACGTAAGCAATGCGACAGCGAGCGTCCCCGTGCGCGAGCCAAGTCGAGAGAATCGCTCCGGTGCGCGCGACGTAGGGCGCCGGGCCGATCCGCGAGTCCGCCAGCCACCAAAAGCAAAAGAGAGAGAGAGAGAGCGGGAGAGAGCGCGCGAGAAACAGAGATGGTGGTGTTTGGGAGAGAGAAAGAGCGAGAGGAACGGACGCATAGCGGCGGGCTTAGCGAGGGAGCGAGAGAGAGCGAGGGAGAGAAATAAAAGAAAGAGTTGGAGGAGAGACAAAAGTGCGCGAACGCGGCACCCGCGGCGGAATTTTCGGCGAGTTTCGTGCTGTCTCCATTTTGGCGTCGCGCTCTCGCGTGCGCGCGCGCGCGCGCTCGCAACAGCGGTTAGCGGGCGGCCCGAGCTTTTTCCGCGGCGGATTTTCGCCGTTGCGTAACCCGCGTCCAGCTGTGCTTTTGCTCCTCTCCCCCCGCCCCTCCCCCCATTTCCTCCCGTCCCTCCATCCCGCCCGTGCGCCCCCTCCCTCGGTCGCGCCGCTGCTACGTCGCGCTCTCGGCCGAATTTCACGTCGCAAAATCTAACCTATATCGTCGTGATTTCTCGCCGCTTTTCGCCCGTCTTTCCCCCTGTATCCCCCGTTGTTTTGCCGCGGCTCGCGATCGATTCCCCACCCCGGCGCGCAATTTCGCCCTTTCGTCGTTGCCGTCGCGCGCGACACCGCGCCGTTGTTTTGGTTCGTCGACGGGCCCGAACGCGCCGTTGCCTTTTGGCGGACTTTTTGAAAATCGCTCCGTGGGAAAACACGGGCGCATTTGGTTGCGCGCGCCAGTCACCGGATGGACGCTTTTATTCTCGATCTTATTCCCGCTTATCTCTCCTCCACCTCCTCCGCCGCCGATGACTGCGCTCCCCCCCGCGCCTCCTCCCTCCCTACCGCTCTCGCCCTCGGCGGAGCACCTCGTTCCCGCCCCGCCGAGCGCCCCGCGGGCCGCGCCACCTCCCGCCGCATGCGCGGGACTAGCAATTTTGTCAACACGGAATTGTGCGGGATAATGCACGGTTTATTTTTTTCTTTCTTTCTTTTTTATTCCTCGTCGTCTTTTGCTTGCCTTCTTTTCTTTTCTCTATTTTTTTGGGGTTTTTTCCACCTCGCGTCGGAGGGACTTTTTTGAAGGGGGCGGGGGGCCGGGAACTTGCTTAAGGTTGGAAAAATCGAGCCAACTTTTGATTAAGGACGCGGTGGCCCGTTTCGGTATAGTCACTTTTGTCCAACAGTGGGATATTTTCTGATTTGGGGCGGTTTGCAAAGTGAGACCCAAGCTCTCATGTTGTTATTTTAATTATGTACAGATTAAATTGTTTGTTCAATATATACTTTTCTTTAATGTTATTTTATAGTAAAAAATGTTTCAGCATTTATAAATATATTCTTAGTAATGAAAAAAAAAAAAAATGAACAGTTGTTGATAAAAAGTGAAAAACATTCATTTTGTTTCCCTGCGAAAATATGATTGAAATAATGTTTGCAGTTGATGAGTATTGTTTATTATTATTTAACATTTATTTTTATACTCTGAGCTTTATTATTATTTGCATTCTTTAATCAAAATTTACTAAGAAAACGTTGAGTTCTAAATAATTTATATATCAGAAATTTCTTCAAATGTTACCAAAGTTTAATTCATAGAAAAAAGGTTTAAGAATTGTGATATTTTACTGCACTGTATGTACTCAATTGCTTACATACAGAAATGTTGCTTATCTTATTATAAATACTTAAAGCAAATGTCAAATAAGACAAATACTTATATACGTTTAAATTTGGCCATTTTTATTTGTTTAAAAAATAATAAAATACTGCTTCTTTATTATTTACTAAAGATATAATAAAAGATATTTCAAAAGTGTGTGCAAGATGTTTTAATTTTTATTAAATTAAATATTAAAGTGTTTCAAATGTGAAATTCATTCATCATATATAAAAAATTATAGTTAAATAAATTGTATGCTATTTAACATTGATTGTTAAATTACATATTAAAATAATACAGTTATTGTATTGTCATACTGGATGTTATCTTTAATGTTAGCTCAAATAATTTTTTTCAAATTTATTTGTACATATAACAATAATGAATATTAAAAAAATTCCTGTATTACATTATATAATATACTTTGTTTTATCACCTTATTATACATGTTTTTTACTCTCACCATATTTATTATTAAATTGATTTTTTAACAAAGTAGAATTTATGTAACAGTAAAACTTCTTTAAATTAATATATTACGTAACTGTATATAGTTTTTTTATACAATTAATATATCTTAATTTTTTTAAGTATATGCTTTAAATAAAGAAAAAAATTACATGTTTACTTCTGAATTGTGAATTTATATTTATGTATAAACATTTTACTTACATGTTTCTATTTGATAATTTAATAAGAATTTCTTGTTATTATTTCTATAGTATACAATAAGCATGATAACAGTATATTTTCAGAATGAATAGCAAACCGAATGTGGCTTAAAGATATAACAGATGATTTGATAATCTGCATTAAATCACAATCTGAGTATTGTTTTTATCTTTCCATGCTAAAATACTCCCTATTTAGTTTAATTTTAATATACTTCCCTGTTCCCTTGATTAAACAATTAATGATCATCTACAAAATAATAAACAATATTTTTTTAATTAAATATTCCATTTGAATAATAAATAAACAAAATTATTTTTAAACATGATTTAAAAACTAAAATATTTGTGTTGTTAAACACCTCAAACAATAAATAGTTGTATTTTCATTATAATAATTCAATTGTTTATTATTTTTTTTCGTAAATGTTTTTAATTAAAAACTTAAAAAAAAGCCATATATACCAAATACAATTATTTACATCAAATTAATTAATTTTATTTTATAAATCATTAAAAATGTTAAGACAGTGCGCCCGTATTTATAACAATTTATAAATAACCATTACTCCAAGCAAAACATAATTTCAAATTGAAAATCCTGCAATTAGTGAAAGATGAAAAAAAAGTACAGGAATAAAGCAATAGGACACAAATAAACTTGAACACGAACGAAAATTGTCATCACTCCCTTCACTGCTCCAGAAACTTTCATTTCACATTGCGCAAACAATATCAGCTCCAAAATAATGTTCATTTTAAATTCACGTTTCAGTTGCACGAAAACGTAACTCACACATTTCTCTCAGCCCTTTTCCAACCCTTACTCCACTCGCTTTTGAAAACTTTGATCAAGAAAACCTGTTTTCAACAGACTAACTCCATCATTACTCATGTGACTCATTTCTAACCTAACCTAATTTTTTCGTGCATAAACGTTACATCTGTTAGTAGTTAGGTTTTAGTATTATTCGGGCAACAACGTCGAGTACATTTATACGTGCATGGGTTATATGCGGAAACAAAGATGGGTAGGAATTTTATAATTTCATCTTTTATTTATATTCAAACGTTGAAAAAGTATTTCAGGATGAATCTGCATTATATCCTGACTTTCGTTTTTATCATTTTCCTAACCAAATAATAAATTTTGAGGTTATAACATTTAAATGGCATGAAATGCTATATATTATAAAAAAAGGAGAAGAATATTGCTTCCTATATTCTGTGCAGTCTTTGTTTATATAATAATTTTTGTTGTTTAATTTTATTTATATAAGATACTTTTGTTTGCGCAAAACATTTTTACATGTTCATGTAAGATGTGAATTATGTTCATGGAGATGACTTAAAGGATTCATAACCTGAAAATTGACGTTTATATTATCCTATTGGTTAAAATTTAATTGGTTATTTATCTTTTGTTAATTAAACAAGTGAACATTTTTTTCCTCTCACTGTTGGACACTACGTGTAACGTTAGAAAATAAGATCGTGGGTAAATAAATAGTGCTTTCATTGCGGATAAGAAAATAGTGCTTTCACAATTGTGAAATTAATAGAACCGATGTTCTTGCAGTGTTTCCAATGTGATTTGAGATGAAACGCGTTCGCGGGGTGGATGATGTAGTACCGCCAGGAGTTGTAACATCAAAGCATTCATCGATTGGTGGTGCTGCGAATCTTGGACCTGGGGGGGGTAATTTGAATTATCATTCCAGCTGTGGAATTGGGATAATATCTGGCCAAAGTGTCAGATCCATCGCTTCCAAAGAAATGCCAGGAAGCATCCAGTTTGGAACTGGGCAAACACAACAATATACTGGTGCAATTGTACCAACTGCAACAACTTCTCCCGTCAAGGTGCTTTTATATGTACATATATTTATATTAGTATATGTGTAGAGCATTATTTCATTTATAATATTGACAGTGAAAATATTTTGCCCGTTATGTGGAAAATTATGTGAAATTACATACATTTGATAATTTAATGTAAATTTTCTAAAAAGTGAAAGTAATTCTTAGATTGAATATATTCTGCTTAATTTTTAGACAGTGATAATTAGTATAACATTTACTTCTAGTATTTTCAAGTCTGTTATCACATTATATTTCATGGTTCTGAATCATAGGTATTGTAGTTTCTAGGATTTCTGTTGAATTTTGTATTTTGTCCTAAAAATTGTTGAAAACCAAAGCAATTTAAATATAATAAACAACTATTAGGTTAAAATACAAAACTTAACAGCTGTTCTGGGATTATGTTTTAGAACCATGGAATAAACTGAAATACTCCACTTGAAAATACTATTTGATAGAAAGTAATTAAACAAATATAATTCAAATAATTCAATTAAATTTAGATTAGTCAGTCTTAAGTTTTTGTTTTATTACAATTTAAATTGTATACGATCGTTGTTATTATGAGCATTATAGTCAGCTTTTGACTTGTAACAATTTTTTTAAATTTTGTAACCATGTGAACACTATTTGACTCCATTTTTTAGAGCCGTTATTTCTAGAAATTAGCTCTTGTTTCTAACCTCTCTATTATTTTTTTTTATTTTATATATTAATAATCATAAGTGAAATGATAAGTATATAAAATAATAATTTGAAAATTATTATGATATAAGCCCTATTTAGTTGCAGTTATAAATACTTTTGTGTACAGTTTCACCAGTGTTTAACATTTTAAGAATTTAATTTTTTAGACAAGAAAGAAATTTCTTATTAGTATTCAATAATGTATCATTCTGTTTCTTTCTTTGTTTCCACACCTCTACCTCTCTTTCTCTCTCTTCATAATATAATTTGTTTGTTTTTAGTTAAATTTAAATTCTAACAAAAATCTTGACTACAAGGAAATTATAACATTGCTTAAAATATTTAATTAAAACAGTGTACTTTTCTAAAGACTTATTAAATGTTTGATACACTAGGTGTTTTTCTTGAAGCTAAACACTTCCGCCAACACAAGCTTATTAATTCAAATTTACTTTCAAGTATATATCATAAACATGGGGCCGAAAATGGTGCTAGCAACATAATTATGAAGAGAAGAGAAAAATTTATTAAAACGATAATTCAAATCTTAAAGGTCTCAAAATTGAAAACTTTCATAAATAAAAAACAATTAATCATCAACATATAAACTACATAAAAGAATGATATAAATTAATTGTTCTCAAACTAATTACTCTGTGTATAATTACTAACCTAAATCTGTTCATTCTATCATATGCTGAAGCGTTCTGTTTCAAGAATAACACTTGGTATATGTATATATGGAAGATATTAGTTTTGTAACATTAACAATAATGGCTGCGTATTGTTTATTTAATACACGGTAAAAAATAAACTGAAAAAAATATGAAAATGTTAAAACAAATTAATAGCTTTTATTAGTAAATAGGGTATATATTTGAAGTCTTATAATATTCTCTCCTCATCGATTGTAAATTTTATATATTTTAATAAATATGAAAACTATGTACTATTGACAATATTTAAATATTGTTTCTGAACATATATATATAAATGTGAACAATGAAATTTTACTAACTTAAGATAGTTGTAGGTTAGTAAAATAATGAATTTTATGAAGGACTTTAATTGTACCGAATGTAAACAATACAATCCTTGTTGACTTTCGGATATTTTCAGTCAGTCTCATTATAGATCACATTTACAAATTTTTACGAAAGCAAAAACAGCTTTTCTGTATATTTTTACTCTGCTTATAAGTATATAAAACGAATATTATTATACAAATAATAGTTTGCACAACCTTGGGCCCAGTTTACTAATAATCTTAGTAATTTTTATTATTCTTTTATCTCCGTGTACAAAAAAAAAACGATTAAAAATATATTTTTTGATTTTAGGGCAGTGTTACCCCGAGTAACATTAACACTCAATGTAGTGCAACTGGGATAAATACTGTTGGTAATCTGCATAACACAGGAACCAGCAGTTCATCTGGTGGAAACGGTAGTGGAGGTAGCCATAATATGGGTCCTCAACCACCAGCTCAAGGATCTCAATCACAAGCTCATGTTCAACAACCTACTACCATAAGGCATAAGGTAATATTATTTTTCATTTTCTTAAATATTCAACATGTAACTATTTTAACATAATATCTTTATGATGTTATATGTATATTAAGCATATTAATTTATATAATTGATGCATCCTTTTAATTGATGATTTTTTTCTCTATTAAAGATGCATTCCAGTAGTAATGCCCCTCTACCACCAACACCTCCTGTTGGCAATATAGGTGGAGGTAGTGGCTCACAGCAGTTTCAAAGATTAAAAGTTGAGGATGCGCTGTCCTACCTGGACCAAGTTAAATACAGATTTAGTGATCAACCCCAGGTTTGTTTTCACTTCTTTATCTCTGTCGTCGTTCCTTTTAAATTCATCTTATTCTATCATCGTTTTGTTTTTTCATTTTCAAAAACCTCATTGTGTTTTTATTTAAATTCATTCTAGACAGATATCGATGATTCAATAGAACTCAAGATAATCGCGATTCCAAGCCGTTTGTGGAACAAGTACAATTGTCAAAAAGTAATTTATAACATTAGACGTTATAACACCTTTCCTTACGTTATTAAACAATTGGGTCTTGAAACATGGGTAGATTGATAACAAAATTATGTTTGTTTGTGAAATATATAGGTATACAATGATTTTCTGGATATAATGAAGGAATTTAAGTCGCAAAGTATTGACACGCCTGGTGTAATTACTCGAGTGAGTAATCTATTTAAGGGGCATCCAGAGCTGATAGTTGGTTTTAATACCTTTCTGCCACCTGGTTACAAAATTGAAGTGCAAGCCAATGAACAGGGGTATGCATTTCAAGTATCAGTTAGTATGCCAAGTCCAACATCACATACGGCAACATTGTCACAGCACCATTGTACTGTAAATGTGGGTTCTCCACCTGGACCAAATCCTCCAACACAACCAGCTAAAGCGCAACCAGTTCTACAAATTATGCCTGGGTATATATTTATATGTATTCAATTTAAATTTTAATTCTCTGGTAGGGCACACAATTGAACGATACATTATACATTATAACACGATAAAAACTGAAAACAATTATAAAAGAAGGATAATTAATGAAATGATTACCATTTTAAAACATACAACTTCGGTCAACTAAAGAAATGATATATAAGATCCGAGTATTATTTATTATAATCTAATAGAAGAACGATGATCATTATATTTTGAATTCTAAATATATAAACGCTTGTAATATGGTATTTGGTTTTAGTTTTATATTTGACTACAGTGACTAAGTTTATAACTTTCTGACGTTACAAGAGTTTATAATTACAGGAATGCAATTGGTTACTTACAATTTAGTTTATATTCAAAAAAGAAAAAAAGAAATATTGTTTATAGAATGTTAACATTGTTATAACTCTGAAGGGGTCTAAATAATTAGATGAAATGTGAGTGGCTAAATGTAAAAATGAATCAATAAATTAAGACTCGAAAAAAGTATCAAATGTTGTTAAATGTTGAAGTTAGAATTTTAAACAAGAATAATAATGTGCAAAATATATAATAAATTAATTAAATGTTCAATTTCATGATTAATTACAGATCTACGGGCATCCATCATACAATGACAAATAATATTGGCAATAATAGTCTAAATGTGCATCCACCACATTCACCTCCTGTGCAACCATTTAATAATTCTCATGTGAATACTCCGCAAGCACAGGTAGTGAATCAGGCTCT
Organism: Leptoteleia sp. ZL-2020; assembly: GCA_022817305.1. NCBI lineage: Eukaryota > Metazoa > Arthropoda > Insecta > Hymenoptera > Scelionidae > Leptoteleia > Leptoteleia sp. ZL-2020. The sequence continues at coordinate 62,917 of JABFPN010000051.1, read as the reverse complement.
GAATCAAAATCCAGATAATGTTTCTAACAGCAGTGGACAAACTACTCCACAGAGTCAACCTGTAGATTTTAATCACGCGATAGACTATGTGAATAAAATTAAGGTACAACAATTATGTTTAAATAAATAACTATGTTTTTCTTATTTTATTACATTATATTATTTTATATTATATTTTATATTATTTATTTTATTATAAAACAATATTGGCAACGTAGAGTTTTAAGTAAATTGTATTTTTTAGTGTTTTGATAATAAACATTTTTTTAGTTTACATACTATTTTATATAATTCCATTAATTATATATAATATTAATTTGTTTATTTCAATTTGTGCTTTCAGAATCGATTTCAGGGGCAACCTGATAAATATAAAAGATTCTTAGAAATACTCCATACCTATCAAAAAGAGCAAAAGACCCTCAAGGAAGCAAGTCACATGGGTGGGGGTGGAGGTGGTGCTGGAGGTGGTGGTGGAAAACATCTTACAGAAGCAGAAGTTTATTCTCAAGTTGCAAAACTGTTTGAGAATCAGGAAGATCTTTTACATGAATTTGGACAATTTCTGCCTGACGCAACCAATCAACAAAATGCGTTGGTGAGTTAGCCATCTTTTGTATTTTTTTATTTTAACAGTTTCAAGTGAAGAATATTTTAGAGAGTGTTTCAAAAGATTGCATGATGTTTTTAAATTTAATATGACATAATTCCATATATGAATGTAAGTGTAAACAAAAATTATAGACATGGAAGTGTAAACAAAAATTGTATTTAATTTTCCATTCCATTTTTTTTAAATACACTTGTAAACATAAACCAAGACAAGTAATTTTGTTGCAGTGTATAATCTGTTTTCAACTTTTTCCCTTCTCTTAATTATAAACAAAGCAGAAATAAATAACGTTAAATATAAGTAAGGAATATATTTAACATAGATTAATTTGAGAATAAATAAATGAATTAAATGTTAAAATTTTAATTGATTTTATTGATAAATATAAGTAATACAATAATTAGTAATTAAATATTTTAATTATTTAAATAAATGAAACAATGAGAAACAGTAAACAGACATAGTATTTCATCATTGAAATAATGTAAATAATTTGACCATTGTTAACTTTTTTTCATGTCTAATCATTGATAGTCTTTTATGTTTCAGGCTAACAAGATGGGCACTGTTAACGATCACACTGCTATTGTGAAGAAACCTCTTGGACTGAAAGCATCATTTAACAACTCAAGTGCGATGCCTCGTGAACACAGGGAACCGATTGGTTGCCAGGTGGAACGTGATAGTCGCGAACACCGAGAACGCGAAAGAGAACGCGCGGCAGCACGGGATCTTACAGCTGGGACCAAATTTGGTCACAGTCAGGGTCAGCTCAAGCGCAGTCCATCGTTTTCATCTTCTCTTGCGAGCGGAAATTCGCACCATTCGCAACATGGTCCGCCACCTCCGAAAAAGCACAAACTCGCATCTGGCAAAGATATAACTATTGCCGAAGCAGGAAAATATGGAAGTCTCAATGATTATGCATTTTTTGACAAGGTAACGATCATCTATTTCTTTACTATGCTAAGCAAATATTTGTGTAAAATTACATTTGCCATAGTCGGTGGCAATACATTAAATAACTAATGTTTAGTAATGGAAGATTATTTTAAAGGAATAATTTTATGGCCTAATATGCGAAGATAGGCGTGCTTTTTGTAATAATAAAGCTATTTACTTCCTTGTTTCATAAGTGGCAATTCGCAATGGTACTATCTAATTTGGATAATGGATAGATTTTATGTGATTTCAAAATGTAACTTTCAGAAAGCACTAGTAGAATTAAATTAAATATTGAAGTCAGTGTATTTGATCTCAATTATTGTTCTTTTATATATTTAGAATTTTTTCAATTAGTTTTTACGTATTGTAACTTAATTCGGAAAGCTTTCTTTTGGAAATCATTTTCAAACTAACATCTGAATAGTTGACAAAAAAGAAGTATTTCTTTATAAAATCTCAATAATTTTTGTTGCATCATTCCATTTAAGGATTTACACTCAACAATCAAAATAATGATAGAACTTGAAATTTTTGCAAAATTACTCAAAATTGATTGAGCAATATTTTTTTCAAGCTTTTTGACCAAGCATTTATACCTTAAACGGAATTTTAGTTGGAGAAGTTTCAGAACTCCTCCCTTCATATTCCATGTTTACGATTCGTGACAGTTTTGAGGTTAGAAGAGCCTTTGTCAACAGTAAACATCGACAACTTAAAAACGCGATAATTGATTTGAACAGAACACTGTTGCCGTGTTTTACACTGTTATTTGAATAAATTGGTTTAAAATAAGTAACTTTTACTAGATTACAATTGATAATTTATTTAATTATTTAATTTAAAGAATATCTCTATGAAAAAATTGCAAATTAAATGTGTTATTATGGAATTAAGAAAGTCGTTTTTTTTGTAAGTTATAAACCTGACAAAATACATTGCAAGCTCGCACCACTTGAGTGTAACACCTTAAAAGTTAAAAAGTTTGTAAATATTAAAAAGTTAAATATATTAAATTGTTTATTTAATTGACTTTTGTCATTAAATTTTCCGGAAGTGCAACAGTTGACTCATTGTATAATTTGTGTGTTCCAGGTGAGAAAAGCCTTGAGGTTACAAGATATATATGAAAACTTTCTACGATGTTTGGTGCTGTTCAATCACGAAATCTTGTCGAAAACTGAATTACTACTGCTGGTTACTCCATTCCTGGGTAAGTTTCCCGATCTCATGCGTTGGTTCAAGGATTTCTTAGGCTACGTACCTGAACAACAAGCAGCATCTAATGTGAGTGCGAATTCCATGGATATGGAGGCCGTTCCAAATAATGTGGTACGCGCACATCAAGAACGACCTCAAGGTGATCTTGCAATGGAAATTGACTATACCACTTGCAAAAGACTAGGCGCCTCGTATTGTGCATTACCTAAGTCATACGTGCAACCAAAATGTAGCGGTAGGACCCAATTATGTAAAGAGGTACTGAATGACACATGGGTTTCATTTCCAACATGGTCAGAAGATAGCACTTTTGTTACATCCAGGTATGTAATTTTTACTTTTATAATAATAACAATCAATTAATGATCAGTCTAAAAAATGGCAAATAATATTTGTTTAAAAACAATTAAAAAAAAATATTAATAACTATTTATTAGCTTTTTTTTTGTAACAAAATACGAAAACATACTTTTTTGAAAGAAACACCATTTTTTCGAAACTCCGTAGGGAGGGAAATAACGTTTCCTTCCCTGATTGACGATAAAATCATTGTTGACTTCAGAAAAACGCAATATGAAGAATACATTTATCGCTGTGAGGATGAAAGATTTGAATTGGATGGTGTGATTGAAACGAATGCTGCTACAATTCGGGTGCTAGAAGGCGTTCAAAAGAAAATGGGTCGAATGACTCAAGAAGAGTTGCAAAAGTTCAAACTTGATGATTGTCTCGGTGGTTGTTCTCCAACAATTCATCAACGCGCCTTGAAGAGGATATATGGTGATAAAGCAGCGGACATAATTGAAGGTCTTAAAAAGAATCCGACAGTTGCTGTACCAATCGTTTTAAGGCGCCTTAAAAGCAAGGAAGAAGAATGGCGGGAAGCACAGAAAGGCTTCAACAAAATCTGGAGAGAACAAAACGAGAAATTTTACCTGAAATCACTTGATCATCAAGGAATCAATTTTAAACAAAATGATATCAAAGCATTACGCTGGAAGAGTTTATTTAATGAAATCGAAACACTTTATTATGAGGTACTTGAAAAACCGGGCAACTAATATTTAATTACTTGCAATCTTTTCAAGATTATTTGTTAACCCTCTATGGGCCGAATTTTTGTTTTAAATCCAAAAAAATTAGGGGAACAAAAAAACAGTAATTATAAGCCTATTTATGCAAATTAAAAAAATTTATATTGGTTGTCTTGACAACGTTATATAATTAAGATTTATGCTCCATCTTACGAAAAAAGCCATAATATCGATAAAATAATAAAAAAAAATAAAATATCGATAAATTGGAATGTGACCTGAAAGTTACACGGGCCCATAGAGGGTTAATTTTTAAAGAAGAGATTGTACAATTAATATGTGTAACAACAAAAGTTTGCGTTTATTACAATTTCGGTTTATGAAAACATTCTGAAATGTACTTTTTTTTTCTTCTTTTACTCAAAATTATATTCACCAATGAATTTCTGAATTTTGTTAATTTTAAAAGATGTTAACAAATATACATTTTATCATTTATAGAGGCACGAACAAACTGAAGAAAATGAAAATCAGTCTGTATCTGGGCCACATTTGTTTTTGTCTTATAAAGACAAATCTGTATTAGATGATGCTGCAAATTTATTAATACATCACGTAAAACGTCAAACTGCTATTCATAAAGAAGATAAGCAGCGTATTAAATTGCTTCTGAAACACTTTATTCCTGATCTCTTTTTTCATCCACGGCAAGATCTCAGTGACGATGAAAGAGATGAAGATGGTTAGTATAATTGATTATTGTAAATATTTAACATGCATTCTTAAACATTGTTCATTAATTTTTTACAAATTATAGAGGAAAAAAGTTTAAATAATTATATAAATAAAGGTTGTTGTTAAACTCAAATTATCATCATTCGTTAGAGTATGGCTGCAACGAATTCTTAAAAGAAATTGAATTTTTTAAAAATGGTCAAAATGTTATTATAATATTATTGCATTATATATTTGTTTAACAAAGAATTTTAAAATTTACGTTCTATTAATCGCATATTTAAATTTAATGAAAAACCTGTTTCTTGTAATTTTAAAGATCATACGAGTATGACGTCATGTGGAAATAATGGCAGCCAAGCGTCGGCATCGTCGAATGCATCGCCCCTTGGATTGCAAGGTAGTCGTAACAAAAGTTCGCCGATACCGTCTTCCGTGCAGATCAAACCCGACCCAGATGTTAAGGTTCCGATCCACGCACTTTCGACTGACCCCGAAGAGGCTTACACGCTCTTCATGTGCAGCAATAATTGGTACCTGTTCTTGAGATTGCATCAAATCCTGTGCGAGAGACTGACAAAAATGTATGATCGCGCAGTTGCACTCGCCGAGGAAGAATCTCAATATAAAAATCAACGGAAGGAGAGTACGGCAGTTGCGTTACGACTTAAACCCAAAAGTAATTTCCTTTTTATTTATTATTTTAAATTATTCTCTTTTTAGTATATATTTATTATTACTTTATCTAATCATTAAAATTTAGTGTAATTCAGTTTTTGCTCATTTTTATTTAATTTATCTGATATTCACGTTAATTCGAAGCACTTTGTTAACAAAATTGGAATAATGCATTTTATGATTTTTATTGAATATATGCCTTTGCTTTCCATTTATACTTTCCATTATTTACTATTGAGTTTATTCATGTTATTAATATGATATATAGATATTATTATTAACGCAGATGAGATTGAAGTGGAAGACTATTATCCAGCCTTTTTGGACATGATTAAAAATGTACTTGATGGAAACATGGAGAGCAACGCATACGAGGACACATTACGAGAAATGTTTGGCATTCATGCATACATTGCCTTTACATTGGATAAAGTCGTGACCTATGCTGTGAGACAAGTGAGTTGTTCATTTTTCATAAAGCTTTTTTTTTTAAATAATCAATTTGTTTGTAAGTTTAAATTAAATCGTAATTTGTTTGTATAATTTTCATAAATAACTTTGTTTTCTTACACGTACAAAAATATAATTAATTTTGACATATTTCTTAACAAATTTTATTTTAATTTTTTGTTATTATATTGTTCTAACAATATTGTTAATTGCGTCGAGCAATCTTACTATTTATCAAAGGTAGTAAATTACGAATAAAACTTATCATTTTTAAAGTTATCATTATTGTTTTGCTGTTATGAGTTTGTATAAACGTATTGAAATTGACTTGGAATTTGAAAAGCTAATGTTCACCCACTTTTTATTACAGTTGCAGCAACTAGTGTCAGACCCGGTATGCCAACAATGCATGGAATTTTTTCAAAGAGAACAACGCCAACCCAAAGAATCAACCGGTGCAGGTGGGCCTTGTTCAACCGCTTATTTGCGAGTTGGCGCGGAATTTGTGTACCAAAAGAGAGTTGAAAAAATTATGCCAGACGAAAATTGCTTCAAGATTTACATAGTAAGTTTACCAGACATGTTTGTCAATATATATCAAGTATGTTTTATATACTTTCAAAAAAGAACTAATTCAACGATAATATTTTTTCAGTATAAAAAGGAGTGCAAGATGACGATCGAGTTGCTGGACACTGAAAATGAAGATTCAGCCAACGCGGCCGCATCTGCGAATGCTCCATTGGCGTCGTCAAGTGGTGGCGGCGGCGGTAGCGGCGGTGGTACAGTAGAACCGTCGGGTAACTGTCGGGTGGAACGCCAGGAGCGTGAACCAATGACCTCCGAGAAATGGTCCGCTTATGTCGAACGATACGCCGCGCCGCCTGGCCAGTCGAGTCCTAAGGATCTGCCGATAGGGGGCGTGTCATCCACATCAACGACAGATGCCGAGCAACCGGCCGCCACCAATCATCCTGTGAGTAGCGACCAGGCAGCGAGGGGGGGGAGGGGCAGAAAGCGCAAGAACACTGAAATTAACAAGAAGGTATAGGATCCAAACCCCTTTCAGTAGATTTTTAACAAATAAGAACGACACAAATGACGGGAAACGTAATCATGAATTATTCGTTAATTAAACAAATTATATTTAGTATATTTTTGAAAATTAATTAAATTCCAGATAGTGTTTTGATGCAAATGACCAAGAACTTAACAGAAAAACGCACGATTTCGTTACTTCGTCTATCCAATTTTTAATTTTTTTGTTTAATTGTATTTCAAAGGCTACAAATGAATGCAATGGACAAGTACCACATATTTTTCAGAGTTTATTGCAGTTTATAACGTTGTATATAATAATGCATTGTATTTTTTTTTGTTTGAGCTTTTCTTATGTGGAATTTATATATTTTAAGTGATAACGAAAGTTCCGAAGTTGTAAAAAATATATATTGAATAAATGATTTTAAGCGACATTGAAACAATTAAATATTTCTGTTCACATTTAATTTCATTTTATATGTAGTTACTTTTTTTCCTTTTTTTTCTTTCTTTGTTTTTATTTTTTGTTGTCTCTTTTTGCTTTTTTCTTTTCATAAAATGATATTTCTATATTGATAGTATGACTGATCCTAGGATAGTATTATTTGATCAGTACTCTCATTTGGTTTACACCGCTTATGCAATAATTATGTTATTTATATTAAACTATGATATTCATTTATTTCTTTATATACACGCACACATCGACACTCGCACAAAAACTTTAAAGTTTATTAGTTTGAATTAAGAAATTAAAACAAAAGAAGAAGTAACGAAAGAATCAATTTTATTTAACTCGACTGTAGATAAATTCATTTGTTAAGATTTTCATTTATCAGTTAATTTTTATCCAGTTTATTCAGTTTAGAAAGAATAAAAGATAAGACTGAGGACCTTTTTTCTTGTCGCAAAGTCGAAAACATGTTTACTTATTTTCATTGCCATTTAAATTTTATATGGTGGTTTTTATATTTGATGTTTATTTTTAATCTATTTATTACTTCTTGTTGGCAGAATTTTATGAATTTTATTCGCTGTTTATTAATTTAGGATTTTCGAAATACTAATATAGTATTTAATTGCAAATAAAAACGGTTGAAATTTTCAAGGAAGATTTATATTCAATTATTTTCCATTTATACTATCTTATTACTCAGGAAATCATGATAAATTAATCCTTATTTTAAGGTATTTTATACTTTTTTATCCTCCCAGTTTTCCATTTATTCAACATTTTAAAAAAAATGTGCCTTGAAAACTTCATGGGTTACAAAAATTTTTTAATTGAAGTTAAGATGTTACGATAATAATAATAATAATAAAAAATTAATAATTGTCTTCCAATTCAAGTTTTTTTTTCTTCATTGTATTTAATATGAATTAATGTAACATATCATTTTAACTGAACAGTTTTAATTGTTCAAAGCAGTAAGATCTTAAGTAAGGTGTTAAAGTGAAATTCTTTTATATGACATTTCATAACTTATTGTACATTAAAAAAAACAGTAACATATACATAGTGTATAAATTTTGATGTATTTAATAAAAGTGGTATTAAATATCATTTAATAATTACTACTAAAAAAATAAAGTCATAAGGTTTGTCTTATGACAGTCGCCAAAATTTTTGCACATTTAAATTTTAAAAGTTATCGACAACAACTTGTAATAATAGATTTTAGATTATAATTAAGACGTTACTGCAAACATTATTTCTACACTTTTATTCTTACCTTGCATTAGACACTTAGAACCATAGTATAAAACCCAGTTTAAAATCAACTTTAAATTTGAAACACTAAGATACGACAATTCCATAAAACTCTATTTTACATCTTATGTACTGAAATTTCAACAGAGAAAAGGTTTTTATAGTGCGAAATGAACTCGAATTTCGCGTCTTCCGCGCGTCCGTTACGCGCACACGCGCAAACACATAAAAGCGTGGCTCGCAAAGAAGCATATCCATCAGAATCGGAGGGCAAATTTTCAAAATTTTCAAACTCAAACAAGAGGAGGGGGGCTGATTGTATCCTAACTGTAGAAATGTCTAAAAATGCAAAAAAGAAAAGATATTTTTCTAGCCCCAATCTCGAACTCATGGGCGCATATGTAAATATGTATACCAAGTTATATACAATTAACAATTGTGTATGAGTGTGTGCGCGTATATATAAATAATATTACATATAACAAATAACGTAATTAAATGAATACAAAGTAAGTGGTAAGAACTTGAGAAGAAAGTGCGAAAATATTTCCGCAGTACCATGTAAATAATCGACAAAGAGGGTCTAATAATTGTAAATATATACATACTTATATAAATATTTGATTATATATATATATTAATTAAAAACGAACTTTAGATCAACCGTGGCAAAGTTTTTTACCTCTCGTTTTTTAGACCCACTCTCTTTCTTTTGGTTTCATCGATGTAAAAGTAGATGTTGCAGAAGTGACGTTTTTCTACAGAAAAATACAAAAAAAAAGTAAAAGTACAGGCTGTATGTCAAAACGGCGAGTGTCAATTGCTGACGTCAAACTTTTTTATGCGGAATTATCGCGGATACAAACGGAAACATGATGACGTTTATTGTTTATCGAAATTCCCCTCCAAAATAACACTTGACAGACGTTACGCAGACATAATTTTGCTGTTACAAACATGTATATGTACTCACGTGTACGTAGTATATGTAAACGATATATATATATAAATATATTTTGTATCTATGACTTGTATATGGATCCACAAATGCATATAACGATGAACATATGAATATATATATAAATATGAATATAAATATATATATATATACATATAAATATAAAATTACATACAATATTGTATAGAACAGAGATATTGAAATACATGAACAATGCTTTTAAACATTATTGTCTAACATCATTTTGAACCACTAAATTCATCGTCTCTCTCTCTTTCTTTCTATCTTATGTTTTTACTTATAACTTTTTTTGTTCCATTCTTGTTGTTCCGCTCACTTTTTCTCATTACCAACTTTTGTACCATTTTCTTTGTCACAATTGTTTTGCTTTTTGTATTCCAATGATGAAATGTACTATTAGTTTTACTTGTCTTCCTTTTGATTTCAAACTTGAAACTGATGGATTTCTGTTGTTTTTTTTACGTTGTCTCTCGCCCATAACCCTTTATTTGGAAATTTCAGCCGGAGCGTAGTTTTGTTTTTAGCGAATTGAGGACGCAAATTGCCGTGCTAAGTCCATTGTACGTAACTCAACATTTTCCAAGAATCTTGTTATGTTAGATTACGTGTCGTAGGGTCGTTTCTTATTTCATTCTACTTTATATTTGTGCTCGATTTTGATTGTTGATTGAAGCAACTTTGAAGCGCAACTTTGATTTTGTTTCCCCCCCTCTTTTTTTTACTTTATTTTCTTTCTCTTTTAGTTTATTTTATTCATTTGTTTATTGCAGCGCTTTTTGTGATGACGAGGGCATGGCTTTTGTGACAGGCTTGCGTTAACTGTGTTAAATTTTGTCCGTAGTTTTATTCCTTGTTTGGAAATGCAGTTACGCGGTTATCTGTGCTTAGCACGGCAATTTTTGTTTCGTCGAAATAATTAAAAAAAAAGTGTCGTAATTAACAGAGAAGAACCTTTTTAACAAATGTGCATTTGTTTATTCTAGTTATACGTTTCATTACAAATTTTGATTTGTCATTTCTTTTTCTGTAGAAAGCTATGTTAGACAATTGTCAGATCATGAATATATATAATTTTTCAACACTTGTCGGTGTTTCCAAACTTAACTGAAATATTAAGAACATTTCAGAACAATTGCGTTTTCTATGCCTTTTTAATTTGTTCAGATTTTGTATCCTATCAAGAGCTGCGTAGACTTATTATTACTCGTTTTCATTTTTAATATTATCATATAATTTTCCACTTTTTTACCTGGCAACATGCAATTCTTACATGTTGGCGTTGTATTGAAAATTAACAATGTTAATTGACGAAGAGTGATCATTGTTATAGGTCGATGGCAACGGTTGGGGATCATTAGGGAAAGTTTCTGCGGGAAGGAAACCAGTCTTCCTGCATCGCAACGTTCGCTCGTATCGGCGCTTCGCCGAGAAAATGATGAGGCTTCATCCGCCACCAGAGACGGACGGCTGTGATCTTGTAACGTCTGACAACACTCAGTGCAGATTTAACCCGAACAATTATCGCTTGTTCTTTATGTCACAGGATAACATTTTATACAAAAGAAAATGCTTAACTAGGGCTAAAGAGGTTGGTATTGTTGTTTCATTATTTTTTTGTTATTCTATGTATTACAATTTTAATCTTTCTCTTAACACAAAATACGTTTTATTCACCTTAAAAATAAAATGTATTGGTAGCCCACAGGGCTACCAACATATTTCACTTTCACAGTGAATAAAATATCGTACTCAACTCGAAAAAAAATGGTTTTCAGTTGGTAACCCAAGCCAAAGGCCAATTTTTTCCTCGTTGGGTAATATACTATTGTTCATTTTATTAATGGAGGGAACATTAACTCATTTGAATACGCATCGGTTTCAGTTAATAATAATGCTAATTTTCTTATTACAGTCCCACCCAATGACCACAAAGCAGCGCAATCTCAAGTTCCATCAGTGGCTATCAAAGTGGACGACGAAGAACGTCGCAGACATGCAGCATCGGTTGTGCCAGGACTGGTTAATGGGCCGGTATGAAAATTTGATACCTCATCGGACGCGCGTCATCACCGACAATGATATCTCGAGATCGCCGTACCGTCAATACAATCGATACCGCGTGGAGCGCCTGCAAACGGAGCCTTCGCGGTCAGATTGAGGTCGCTGCTAACAGGTCAGGAGGGAAAGCGTGTACAGAGATAAAAAGCAAAAACAATTACGATTGATGTAGAAGCAATTAGCTACATCGTGTGTGATAAAGAAACTTCGAGACACTTTTCGACCCCGGGATCCCATCGAACTGATGACGTCGACCAATGGGAAACCTTCCCTTTCTCGCTTCAGTACAAATTTTTGTATTGCCACGCGCGCAATACAAGATGGAATTTCAATAAAAAGCGGACAGCTTGCGTACGCTAACTTGTTATTTTTTATACCTGGCGTCGACGTTATTTGCCCGCTCGTATCTTGTATATAGGAATAATTCAGAAGTTTTAGGAATCAAGTCCGTTCGCGGCCGAGACCGGGGCTTCATTCTTATGATGCGAAAGTGAATACTAATTCTCGTTGTTTCACCTCGGTGGTTCGCTTTATGTATCAAAGGGATCCCCAGGTCACGTGTACAAAAGAACAAATATTCATCGCATTGTGTGTTTTTCGTCTTATTTTTTTCCCCTCGAGATTCTTACCAGTTATGTATAAAAAGTGTATACTAATATCATTGTACAATAAAAGCGCATCACCGATGACTTTTCAATGCAACAACAACCTGTCTGATGTATTTAGAACGATGAATGATTTAGAATAAAAATGTATTGCACATTTTTTAAACGTCCTTATTTTTTATACAAAACTTTATACATAATAGTTATACATAATAGTGTTTTGTTTTCATCATTTTTATTTGCCACAGTTGTTCATCTTTTTTTTATTTTTATTTTGTATTGAAATCACTCAAATTGAAACCAGAAACATGATCGACAGTTTATAGTTAAACATATTTTACTGTTATTCCTAGATGTACATTTTTGTAACATGTTCATTTGCGCGTGGCTTGTAATTATGATGAGTGTTTGATAAGGAAATTAGTTTGCTTTAATTTTTTAATAGATTTGATAGGCATTAGTTTTCGTCGATATAATGGCCGTTGTGGATCTTGCAGAGTTGAATAGCTCCCGCTATATCGAGTCTATAGTTCGTGAATATGTTCGTAACATCGTTTGTATCGTACCAGTCGCTGTTGGGAACTGATTTCAAGGCGAAATCATCGTGCTTGGCAGTTGAACGCAGGTGTAACAGTCTAGTTACAAAAATCCCAGCTATTTTGGAGTCTGCGATTTCTTAAATGCGTATACCACATATGGATGTGATAAAGTTTTCGTGGGCGTTTGCATGTATTAGATTGGATGTGGCGAGTATGGGTAGGTCAGAGAGTAGAAATCAATTCTAAATTTTGAGAAACCAATAATATCGGGTATAATTAAACTATTGATGTCGAAAACAAATGTCACCGTTTGTTACTTCGGTGTTTGCTTATTCAAGAGATATCCAAATAACCTTATTATTCTTCATTAGATATTTCTATGCTGTCGGTTAGTTTCACAATTGGTCCACGTAGAACGTCTGTGTTGGTATTGCTCTTTTAGTCTCTGATAGAAATTACAACAAAACAAATTATTTGAAACTACAGCAAGCTAAACTTTAGATAAAGTCGAGTCTGAAGCTGAACGAAAGGAAAATTCAAATGAATAACGTAAATTAGAGTATCATTTTCTAACAACCTCTAATGTGACCTTGAACAGTGTATGAGATTGAGGCGTGAGCTGACAGTATTTGAGTTTTCCCCAGGGAGAAGGTTAGGATTCGTTTCATGATTGTTATCTGATTAAAATGAAGATCGTTTATAGCCTGCCATACTTTGTTATTTCTAATGCCTAGCAGATTTAAGAAGAAAACATTTATAATTTTCTAAGTTATCTATAATGTTTTATACTAATGTTATTTATCAATATTTTTTTATCATGAATTTGAAAAATGAATTATTTAATAAGTTGTAAATGGAAGGCATAAGGAATTTAAGATAATTATTAGACTGACATGAAGTTGAATAATTTTGCATTGATATATTATAAAATATATTAATATTTATATCAAACTAAATTCGAAAAGTTAGCATAATGAAATTTGTACTGTGGAATAAAGAACATATTTGAACCTTTAAAAATATATATTTTTTTTAATGAAAATTTATATCGTGGAATGTAAACATTCATCATAAAATAAAATTATTATAATTTGTACGAAAATTAATGATAAACAATATAAAAATATTGCAACATTCAATACAAAATAAATGAACATTTTACAATCAACATTTTTTTATTCTCATGTAATATATTAATTTCACGAAGCGGAAAATGTAAAAATTTTTCTTGAACAATAAATATATGTGTACACACTTGATACAAATCCCACAAAATTTCATTGCAACTGAATATAAATTTATTTATCATGGCCGTCCGCGTTTACATGATTGTAAAACATTATTATCTTTTAAGTAATTTTTATCTCATCGAAACACTTGCTGTCACGCTGTGAATTTTATATATGTATTTTTTAATCTTTTTTTTTAACGATTTGTGTTGAAGATAAGATGATGTCAAATTTTTCAGAAAGAAATTAAAATTATTCATTGAATCGAGAAGTATAATTTCCTTTGTTTAGTTACAATTTTTTGTCTTTGTTTTTCGAAGCTACTGAAAAACAATTGTCCTCGATTTCAGGCACTTTGACATAGTATTATTTATAAGGCGAGTGTATGTAATTAAATGCTATAATAAATTCGATTATATATTGTACATATTTTATGTGATCAAATCTTTGATTAATGCGAGAGAGAAGTGAATGTGCTAATTACAAAGGCACGTGTGAGAAAGCATGAATTTATTTTGTACAGTGAAAAAGAATAAAAACCGATCAATTTAAATACAAAAACTGAGTAATCTACTTGCTTCTTCCCTGTTTTATAATTTTTTTCAGGTTTATAATTTATGTAGATACTTTTATGTATAAAATATCTAATTTAGAGAAAGGATAAATGCATACAATAAATACATATTATTCTAAATATTTTATTTATTTAATGGACGGATGTTTGTGAACAATGAGTTTCACACAATTTATAATATATTATATTAACTGTACTTAGTGCAGCCATAGTAATTCTTAAATTAAAACAATATATAAATAGATTGTGATTTCTTGAAACATTATAAATACATTTACATATAAAATAATTAATACATTAAAAAACTTTTATAAGAGTTCATCTTATGAAGATTCACGCATTGTGTGTTAAGTTTCGCTATGCAGATTATGCTAAGCTTAACATTGCTTAGCACTTATAAATTTTTGTTGTCACCGAGTAGGATTAATCATACATGCGCCTACATACTGGAGAATACAGTAAATATTGTTTTTTTTTTTCAATTTTTTCTAATAGTTGCAATGACCTTCCTTTAATGCAACATTTTGCTTACATTTTTCGTTGATATTAATGCCACGATAATTTTTTTATATTCTTCAGTTAAATAAATAAAAAATTCAAATAAACATAAAAAGTAATATAAAATGAATTTAAAAACAATAACTAATATTTCATTTGATATGACATAAATTATTATAGTTGGTTTAATTATAAAAAGGATTTAATTATTATAGTTGGTTTTAATAAATATTACAAATAATTAAATTTGTAATCTTATTAAAATAAATATTACAATTCATATAATTTATGTTGAAATTATATAAATTATTAAAAATTAACAATCTTAATATTAAATAAAACCATTAATTTCATGATTTTTTGTGAAAGTTAAACTGAGATCTGATGTGTGAGTAAAATACTATATAATATACTATATAAAATATAAACTTCATAAATTAAATGAAGCATCACACAGCTCTTATTTAAATATAATGGGTACAGAATTTAAATACTGTACTTTTGATTTTATGCTGTTATCTATAAAAAAAATGAATCGCCAAACCAATTTTCAGTCTACATATAAGTGACCACACTGTGACATAATGGACAAGCATTAATGTTAATGACATCTCTTTCTGAAGTGGCATAATGTCTGCAGACGGTACAAATCCACGCCCCATTCAGATCCATAATTGATTTGCCTGTAATTACGCAAGGAGGAAACTTGGCGGAAC
The DNA here is from genome assembly GCA_022817305.1 of Leptoteleia sp. ZL-2020. Taxonomy (NCBI): domain Eukaryota; kingdom Metazoa; phylum Arthropoda; class Insecta; order Hymenoptera; family Scelionidae; genus Leptoteleia; species Leptoteleia sp. ZL-2020. Next base: position 47,294 of record JABFPN010000051.1, on the reverse strand, counting down.
AATTGGGACATGCCACGCCCCAATCAGGTACTAACGTTTCGCAATTCGCGCATTCTTCTTTGCCACTCCTGCTATCAGTTGGTGGAAACTTATTAAAAATTTCAATTGCAAGTTCTTCATATCGTTCTCTCTTGCTGTCCGCCAAACATTCTAATGCTTCTAACTTAATAAATGCTTTTGAACAAATTGAAAAACTTCTACTAATGCAGCTAGTTAACGCTAAGAGGCAGTTGATGTCTTCACTCTCCAATATATCTTCATATTCTCTTAGCCTCATTGCGGTCTTCATAGCAGCTTCATGGTCTCCATTATAAATTTGTCTATGAGTTAACAATAAAAAGTGATAAGCCTCTGCTCCTCTCCAGGAGTTTTCTATAATGAGCCTGTCTTCTTCATTGGTAGTAGTTAATCCCATCAACGTATTACTTCGAGAACCTTTTATCACTGGTGCTGTTTTTGTGTGCTCCTCAACCAACAAGGCAGCTAATACATGAATCTTTTTAATTCTTTGCGGATTAGATTTATTTTTCGTCTGTTCTTGAGCTAACTGAACTAGCAACTTAGCAGCTTCCAAAGGACAATTGGCTTTTCTGTATAGTTCAACTGCTTGGAGCCTTTTGTTATTCTGTAATAAGTAATTTGCATATTTATTGAGTAAATCACCAATTTGGGCCATTTTATAGGTTTTAGCTAGATCCAACGCCCTGTCCCAATGGTTTAGTCTAACGCAAGTTTCGACTGCCATTTTGACATCGCCGTACTTAATGTATGCTGTTACAGCCTGATGACACATTCCAACCGAAGCTACCAATTTTGCTACCTTTTTTAAATTAGACGATTTGTCGGGGAGTTGCTCTATTAATGTTGCCAGTGCGTGATAATCTTCTAATTTGTAATAACAATCAATGAGTTTATCATTGTAACATCTAGCTTTTTCATAATACTCTCGAGCTCCTTCCCAATTCTTTCTTTCCGCAAAAAAGTCGCCTAATTTTTCATAAATTTGTTCAGTTTGTTTATCAGAGATCGTTCCGATACCCATTTTCATCAATTGAAGTACCCGCGAATGATCTCCTAATTTTTGCCTTAATTGCACTGCTAAATCTCGTCTATCCAGATCTAAGTACATTTTTTCAGCTTCATCATAATTTCCAAGAAAGGCTGCTATCTCTGCTTCCTTCAAGCGATCATTATGTATGTTTTGAAGTCGTTTGATAAATCGAATCCCAAGATAATCCGTACAGCGGACCATTGCGTTTTCTGCAGTTTCTAGGTCAAGTTCTTTCAGCGCAGATTCAGCCAAAAGACGCCACAATCTAGGATGAGGATTGTCTTGTATGAAGGAGTTGGCTTCTTTGAGACCAACTTTGCTTAATAATTCTTTGGTGTCCCTGAGAGATTTCACTTCTAAATCGATGATCAATTCAGATTTAGTTTCATTTGGCTTTTGAACCAATTGATCTAACATGACGCAGCGGATTTCCAAATCCTTGAATGAACATATGTATCCAGAACAGGTAATGGGTTCCTCTGGATCCAGACCCCTGAATACATACATTCTTGTTTTTTCTAAGACTGCTAATAGACTAGGATTATCCTGTGCCCATGTCATTGCCCAAGCATCCTTCCTTTCAAATTTATCAATACTCTGTGTTTCTATGTTCTTAATACTTTCGACATCCAAGTCTAACAACGTCAAAGTTCCAGCCGTATCAATAATGGAAGCTCGAGTAGAAACACAATTGATGGCAATTTCACACGGGTGTCGAGCTGCGGATATATTGTATCTGTTGGTCAAAGTAACCTGTGGCAAAGAGTACCTTTGAATCATTCCAGATTCTCTGCCAACTAGAAGAATTTTATCGTTAATAGCTAAGCAGGATATAGCATCCATCGTCATTTTCTTGTTAACAGGCGCTTCAAAGACGTTTCCATCTTTATCAAGGTCACGAATTATTTGGGTTACACCTGTAGGTGTATCATCAACGTGATAAACGCGACTTCTTCTCTGATTTCTTGACGCATTCAGCGAAGAGCTTCGTGGGGTTCGGAAGTTCCAGATTAAAAACTGATTTTTCGAAGCTGCAACTACTGTATTAGAGGACATTGTCACCCAAAGAGGTTCGAGTTCAATGTATTTCGTATCTACCGGAGTTGCTATTGTATTACATACAATTAACAAGAACTTTTCTGTCTCAATTTTACTTTCATTCTGTGCTGCCAGAATGCAATGCTCGTCACAAGATGATATCGATACCAAAGATTTAACATATTTTGTACAACAGGCATTGGTACTAGTATTCCAAAAGTATACGCAAATACCATCTTTGGTCATTCTTTCATTTGTAAATACCACAGTTTTACTGAAGTAAGTCCATTTGTAGGAAGGCCTAATATTAGCAAAGTAGACGTGTGAGTCAACAGATAAAGCGACTCGTAGAGATCCCCCTTCCCATGAACAACACGTAACTTCTCTACCTGGGATTCGAAGAACTTTTAATTTTTCTCCAAAAGGGTTGTAGAAATGAAGAATATTTGAGGTCCGCGCATCGACATTACTGCTACCTGGCTCAATTGATGACATAGAGGTTATTCCCGCAATGGCAATAATTGAACCATAACTATTCCACTGGCACCAAACTGTTGTTATTCCAGTGTCAATGAAAATTGGACTGTCATCCGTGTAATCACGCATCAGTTGTAATTTACCGGATTGATAACAAATAGCCAAAGTGGGACACTCGCACGAGATGTAACCTCCTTTTCCATCATACCTAAAAAATTAGTTAAAATAAGAAAAAAATATATTATACAAATACACAGTTTTATCTAAAATTCATTTTATTTCCAAAATTTTTAGTAATTTTATTCATTTTTGTAACATCACTTTTAATAATTAATTTAAGATAATTAAAAATACTTAAGAGATTATTGCATATGATATATAAGATTATGAATATGGTACATGAATCTTACCAATGCATTGCAACAATGACAGGTGATAACCCCATACTTGAATTTGAAGGAAGTGATTCAATTTTGGTCATAAAAGTTCCCTGATTGTCATACAAATGAAGTTCTCCACCCTTCAAGCCAAAGAGAAGTAATTTGCTATCAGGGGACCATTGGACTCCGCACAAGATTGTATTTCTAATTTCTTTGCCCCAAATTCTGTTACCATCAACTGAACCAACTATCACTGCTCCATCCTCGTATACGATACAAATTTTTTGGCCATCTGAACTCCAGGCCATGCCTTTAACCACGGATTTATTTCGATTATTAATCATCTCCTCATGCCAAGAACCTTTATAAAGCATCCAAACAACAATTACACCATTTTGATCGCTAGAAGTTAGCTTTTGGTGTTCTTCGTTCCAGGTGACTACTTGCACTTGTCCATTGTGGCCATCTAAGGTCTGGTTCATGGATAAATTGCTGACGTTGTTAAAGTTTCGTGAATTTCCCGCACTGTTTGAGGTGGTATTATTGTCCACACAAAGGACTTTAAGCAATCCATCTTCTCCTCCCACCGCGATATATCCTTGCTTTTGATTCCATGCAATGCAGCTCAATCTGTAGTTATTGGGGATGGCAATTTTTTTGCTCAAATAGACAAACATCTTAAAAAATAAGGCCTGAAAATGTATAAAACAATTATCTACAAATTTATTATTTAATCAATAATAACAAACATGTTTCTAGCATAAACTTTTGTTAAAACATCCTCAATGTACATATAACTTAGTTTAGATACTTTTTTTTACCTCAAACTCATTTACAATTAAATGGTGGGAAAATGTCAGTGATACAATAAAATAGGTAGGGATTTAATTGTACTCAAATTACAGGCTTCCTTTGCTTTGTATCATTCTATTTAATCTCAAATGAGTAATAATGCTTATAAAAGAAAAATAAAACAAAAACGGATAATATATTTATGAACAAGATTAAATTATAAATAATTTACTTTAATTTATAAAATATAAGATGTTTAATACTAACAAAATTCAAAAACTGTGTCAAAATTGATACTTCGTGAATTCGTAAAACAAACATAAACATAACCTTATCACTGTACAGTAATTTTTATCGATAAAAATTGAATTATAAATGAACTCTGATGTGTAATCCAACTTACCAAAGCGCGTATTGTGTTTCCTATTAATTTTCCATATTGCACATCATCGTAACTGAATTTTGAATAAAAATATCACTCCCGTCAAGAATAGCGTCATTTTCTGGCCATAATTACAAACACCTGCGCACGCACGAAAGTAATTACACCTGTGTGTACGTTCTCCAATACAATTTATAATTAAAAATTATTGTTGACATTCAATTAAAAAACGTTTATTATTTCTTTATTAATATAAAATATCTATTTTTAAATCATTTTTAATGTATAACAGTTAATATATCTGTAACTGTTATGATATAACGAATAAAATTCAAACTATAAATTGGACTTTTTTTTTTAAGTGACTGGTTAATGACGTCAATAGAGTAACAAAATTATAGATAAATTTTCTTTTGTATTATCATTATTATTTCAGAGATCTACCTTTGATTAGCCTCACATAATGCATCAAGGTCAAAACAGTGGAATACTCCAATAATAGTAAAAAAAAAAATCATTTGTTTACATATGGTCGATTAGACTACCTATAACTTTGTTGTAAATTTTTAAAGATTAGGAAATAAAATAACAAAACAGCAGTTCATAATGAGCCAGTGTATTTCGTTGTTATACACATCGTTAACAATCTTATAATAACTATTTGTATAACTTATTAAATCTGTTCGATGATGTAAATCGATTGCTTATTAGCACCAAGATATCGATCTTGAAAATCGGGTATAAAATATATAATTAATGTGCGTAATCTGAACGACGAAGCAGAATATGATACAATATTCTTTACAACACATAATAAATGGCATAATAAATACAGATCTATAAAAAATATACAATAAATTAGAAAAAAATTGACATTTATTGCTTTTTTTTTATAAGTAGTTAATACAAACAAAATCAGTTATGGTGTTTCTTATCTAAAATTGATTTTCGCTACGTAAATAATAAAGAACTGTCATATTGAAATCGCTTCAAAATCATAATCAAATGCAATTTTAAATTTACGAAAAGAAAATCCGATCTCCATTCCCTTTGTCTTGGAAACATTGAGATTAGCGTGACTTCTTATTCAAAGTAAAGCTATTCTTTTAGACACAATTTTACACTTTGTACAAGAAATTCTCACTCTCATTTGTAGTATCTAACTACTTCATTTCCAATTTCTTTGTTAAAATTAAATATTTGACTTCACTATACATATATTTATACATATACAATCAAAATTTAATTGAATCGTTTATTTGTAGGACAAATCACTTTAATGAGGCTTAATCAAAATTGTATTTGTTAGGTACACAAAAATGGTTTGTCCTTCGAGAAAATCCTTTGTACGTTACTATTATTTTGTTTCTTTTTTAATTGTATATTCTACTCATCTTTTCAAAAAATATAAATATCTATTATTATAAAATAACAGAAAAACTGCTATTTGCAAAAATCTGTATATCCTTCAACTAGTATTTTTATCTTAAGCGTATTAGTGAACTTCTGTGAAAAGTAACTTGCGTCAGCATGGATTCATCAAAGTGCTACGGTTTTCACAATCGAACCCCCGAACTTAGATTCTATTGAAAGTAATGCAGTAGGTGTTAACTAAAATATTGAACAGGACTGAAGATCTAAATGATCTTAGAAGAATTTGCTGAAGAAACTCTTCTTTTCTTCGTGCTTGATCGCTTTTAGGAAAATAGAATCTATGTCTTTGAACACTTGTTCAGCAGATCGCGCAGCATTCACATAATTATGGATCCCGCGGATCGCGTAGTAATCGACGAGTGGCTGAGTTTGGGTATGATATGTTGCCAATCGTTTTTTTAGAGCCTCCACATTGTCATCTGATCTCTTGATTAATGCTTCGCCAGTGACCTATTGAAAACGAAAGTATTTATTTATTAATACTTTATTTATTATTAAACGCTATTTTTATCACTGCTGAGTTTACGATTTATATTGTTGGAAAATAGACTGTATATATATATTTTATATTTTTAATACAATTGATTTTTTAAAATGGGAATAATACTAACATCGTCTTTCATCGGAACTTTCGGAGGAGCGAATTCTTCATGATAAGATCTCCCACTGCTTAGATGCACCAATCTCCCAGTGATTCGTCTGACTAACAAGTCATCATTGATACCAAATTCGACCACAGCATCCAACTTTGTTTTCCTTTTGTCTAACATTTCATCCAACTAAAAAAGTATGCCAAATAATAACTGTTTATAAAAAAACATTTTTATGCAATATATATTACAATTGATTAGATTAATATTATTATTAAATTTAGCTATATATAGTTAAAACAAAACTATATTAAAAGATAAAAATAATATACTTTTTCAGCTTGCGGGACATTCCTTGGGAAACCGTCCAGTAAAAATCCTTTGCTGCATTCTGGCTTTTCTAAATGTTTATCAATCATATTGACAACTAAATCATCGCTGACCAGTTTCCCTTCATCCATAACTTTTTTCATTTGAGCTCCCAAAGCCGAGCCAGATTTGACTTCTTCTCGGAGCATATCTCCAGTTGATAAATGGCACACGCAATATCTGTCCTTGAATAGTGGTGCCTAAGATAATAAAAAAAAAGAAAAGAAAAAATAATGAAAAATTAAAAATTTATATCTTAAAAACTTTATAAGCTAGAATTTAAACAAATCATTCGTTAACTTTTTGCATCCATTTGTTACATAAATATGTAGTTGTAAACAAGAATTATAAGCGTATCTCTGTAACAGGTTGTTACATAATGTTATATCAACAAATGTAATTTTGAACCGATATTTAATTATTATTATCAATCAATGTTATTAATTTATATTTCAATAATGTCAATATGAAATAAAACATTGAAGTTGGTTAAATTTGATGTAATTATTGTTTAACAAGTCATAATGCATGCAAAGATTGTGAGAAATGTTTTAGAGATATCGAATTCCGTTTTAAAATTAGCATGTCAGTCTCGTCTTTCGCTACCAATCATGCGTTTACTTTTGCACTTAATCTAGTTTGATAATAAATTTTCTGATCTTTAATCATTATCTGTAAAATCGCGAGCATACATATTTGCATTTAATTAAAATAATTTGCAATGTTTTACTGATTTTTATTCAAAGATTATGTAATACAAACTGCACGCCGTCGAATCAATTAAAACTGGTAAATAAAATAATTGGTGCAGGTCTAAGTCCAGTTAAAGTAAGTTTGCTTTATTACCAGCATTGATTGAAGATTTGTGGAGTATGAAGTGTAGTAAAATGTAAGAAAAAAATTTAATAAAAAAAATTGTTGTCACTATATTTAACATGGGGGGAAAAATATAAATGAGTGTTTCATTTCCACTTAAAATCTTATATATAAGACTGAGCATGAATGTGTGTACGTACATGTATATACATATGTATGTATGTATGTATGTATGTATATATTTGTGTAAGATGAGATTTCGTATAAAAATGGATCACAGATATATTGGAATTGCCTATAAGTGTTATAAATACGAATCAGTCAAATGTAATATTTTCTTTCAATTGTTACATATTAAATATTATTTAATTCAGTGTTACTAAATTGCCTTTTACTAGGATTTAATAATAAATTCTATTATAAGTATAAAAAAAGAAGAAATCAGAATCAGTCCTTTCAACTAAAAACAAGGTATCGTACAAAAAATAAGTTTCCTGATTTATTTTTGGCTTGATATTAATGTAAATATAATTCATTGCAATTTGAGCTTATTTTAACTTTCGTGTCAAGTAAAACAGCCAGTATTTAAGTTTAAATATAAATTCCTATTTAATTTCATCAATATTCCATTAAAAATTAAACAAGATTGTAATTCCGCTCCATGAAGGAACTAACGATACAGCCGACATCTTGCGGAAATTATCATTTCCAATGAACTCTCCTGTTATGGCAACTGGTTTACAATATGCAGACATATCCCCACAAAATTATTATTCGATGTGCTTTAAGAAGCGCATTTTATTAAAACATCGGGAAGATAAGATTTAAAAATGGATTTACGTCAGTTAATTGGGGGTAAACAATCGATATTAAGACAAAGGTTTGATTACCTGAGTTCCTTTGCCGCTTCCAGGCGGTCCCAAAAAAATAGCATTAATGCCACGCGAGGGCTTTGGTAATTTTTCCTTTGTGACAACTTCGGCGTTGGGGCTCATTTCGTATTATTTTTTTTGTTATTTCGACGGCGAATAACAAATTCGTTTGTTCCTTAATTTGTGTGTTTTTTTTTATGTGAGAGACGGTCTTTATCTGTCGTGACAATGAAGGCGATAATCACAACGCATCGAAATCAGCTGCAGAGTGGTTCTGCGCCAACGATCGGAGTAATATACTCCTATGTTTTTTCCGTCTGCGCCTATCGCCGCGCAGAGAGAGATAGCCAAACGTTTCATCTCTTACGCGCGGGACTGAACTAGTTTTTATTTTTCAATTTTTCCTTACATTTTATTCATACCAGGTATTTCCACTAATCTGGATAATTAATTATATTATTTAATAAAAGTAACATAAATTATTAGGTAAAAGTCTAGTTTAGCGACGGGTTCAATATGAAGGTAGCCGCACATATCAAAATTAAGCGATATAATATTTCTTTTTTAAATCTAACAAAAGTAACTTTCAATAAACAATTCAAAATTAATTTTTCAAATTATTTTTGTTTATCTAAATTTGTTTATCTCAATACTTGGGATATTCTGCACATTTATTTTGACACATGCGACTAGCTTCACATTGAACCTGTCGTTAAAGTAGATTTTAGCCAAGTATTATATGTCGGTCAATTAATTAAAATTTAAACTCGCACAGAGTTGTACTATTTATGCTTATAAAACTTCTTATACTCGTCACCTGTGTAAATTACCATGTTATTACACCTGTCACATTAAATGCAAACAAGTGCAGTAGTGAAATGATATTTTTCTTTACCTTACCTTTACTTAAAGTTCATTTTATATTCAACTTTTCTCCTTGCTCTGTGCAGTGGACATTTTTTAATCGCATGTTACTATTGGCATGTACCAGCTTGAACAATTTTTTAAATTAAAAAGTACAGACATTTCTGTTTATATAAATGTAATCTTTTTTAATTTAAGAAATTGTTCAAGGTGAAATATGTCAAATAACTGCCGTCAAATTTCATTGGAGCACGAATTTAGGCACGTATAACATTCATATTTGTGCGCTAATTTCAATTAACGAATAGATGCGCCGATTTTTACTGCGCAACCCAACAGAACACGACGGACCACTTTATATATAAATTCTAGCATGCTACTCCGACAGAGTTAACCCCTCTACTTAGTTTGCACATGTTATGTGGTCGAGTATAGTGATATTTTTTGTAGATTAAAAGACTGATCGTATTTATGATTTATTTTATCAATCTGGGAGGAAATAATAAAATAAAATGCTGACGCATAAATTGAGCAACAGAAAAATCAAGGTTGACATCCTTGCCATCCTGTTTGGCATCGGAGCATGGATCGGAATAAATGGAATTTTCGTACAGTTGCCAATATTAATGAGCGAAGCCCCCGAAGGATATTCTTTGCCGGCTTATACAACAATGATAATTCAATTCGCTAATATTGGCCCGATTCTTTATACAGTATACTCCAAGTAAGATTCTTGTATACTTATATTCATATGTCTTATAAGTCATTAACTTTAATTAATCCATCAATCTCGCTTTTGTTACGTAAATACATTTATACTTTTAAATTTTGTTGTTGCTTTATTAATAAAGCAAATTTTACTTTATTAATTAATTAATAATTTGTAATGTATTTTTGGTGTATTATTTATATATATATATATACATTAAACATCTGCATTCTATTATGTTGCATATTTTTTAAACTAATATTAGGAACAAATTTATTTATAACATACTTTAAAATATCTTTTTTTTAATAAACCTGACGGTTTTTTTTATTGACTGTTTTATTGCTCATTCTATGGAAATTACTGATATGTAAAATAAATACTATTGTAAAAATAGAATGTGAACTAATTAACTTATCAATAGTTGGATTATAATTTTTTATTCTTCATTGGTGAATTTCGTTTGAGACATAATTCCTTTTATGATGTTACTTTACATCGAGATACAAATTATTTTAACAACCGCGGAATTATATTCATAAAGCAATTGAAAATTTTTTATTGAGATTAGTTTCTTTCTCAAGTGTGCTTTTGATAAAACATTTATTTAGTCTGATTGATTAAAGATAGTCTTGTTTACTTTATAGTAACAAACTATTTACTTAACGAATTAAAATGATTAATGCTTTTATAGAAAAATAAGAAATAATATTTGTTTTTCATATAATAAAATAATAGTTTCTAGAAAAAAATATTATTAGTGGTATACTAATATAAGTGTTTATTAAAATTTGTTGAAAGTTGAAAAAGGTAATTTCTATTTTTGTTGAAAATTTATGTTCATTTTATGCACATTGTCGTATCTGTCAGCACATCATATTACAGTATATACATTTCTATTGTACTGATAAATGATATATTACTCATCTAATTTTCTCATAATTTGCAATAAAAGTGCAAAATAATATCCAAAGAGAATGAAGCAAACTATAAAACAAGTTTTAAAAGAATGTAAATGCAATTCAACTATACTTTATGATCTATATATAATTAGTTTTTTCAAAAACTTTCTTAATTGCGTTACAAATTGTTAGAAATTTTTTATTTCAATTTGAAATTGTTTGGTACTTTACATTAGGGGAATCTAATGGAAATCAAGTTTCTTATTATCTTAATTTATTTTAGAATGCTTATAATGTATTTTTTTCTTTTAACAGGTATGCACCAAAGAATGGAATTCAGGACAACATAATAATATACATTTTACTTGGAGCAGCATCTGTAGCATTGTATTTGCTTGCATTTTTGTACATGAAAACTTCATTTATATTTGGACAAGAATATTCAACCGCACTTTTATCATTGATGTTTATAACCGCAGTGGTTGGCTGTACAAGTTCTATATTATTTACTCCATACATGAGAAACTATAGAGAAATCTATCTTGTATCTTACCTTATCGGCGAGGGACTTAGTGGCTTTATACCTAGTATAGTCGCTTTAATTCAAGGAGTCGGTGAAACAAAATGCGTCAATGCCACTTTGCCGGGATCAGATACGATCACTTTCAAAAGTGAAGATTTAAAACCCAGATTTTCCACAACAGTATTCTTTATATTTATCGGCTGTTTACTTCTCACGTCTTTATTATCATTCATTGGTTTGAACAATTTATCTGTAGCAAAATGTGAACGAGTCAAACCAATCGAAAGTTCAGAAGCATTAAGAACAGATACGAATGCTCCACCGAATTACAAAACGAGAAGTGGCTGGTTACTGCCAAGAAGGACATATTACTATTTATTAATCATGCTAGCATTTATATGTTTCTTGAGTAATGGCACATTACCGGGCATTCAGTCTTATTCTTGTTCGCCCTATGGTCGTTTAGCCTATCACTTAACAATTACATTAGCCTCAATGGCTCAGCCTCTAGCAATGAGTTTAGGATTTATTGTAAAAACTTATAAAACTACTTTATTAACGAATCTTATGGTAATATCATTAGTTCTGACTGGTTTCGTTTGCTATTTGGCTGTATCCCATAATCCTCCATTCCAAGATTCTATACTGGGAGTAATTATGGTGGTACTTTCATGGGTACTTATCAGTGGCTTGATGGGTTTCATTAAAATGGCAATTACAACTCTTTTCAGGCTAGATCCTGGTAAGGGTCTGTATTACACCGGAGTTGTCACGCAAGTTGGTTCATTTATCGGCGCTATAGCGACTTTCTTTATGATTAAAGGCAACTTATTTCACAGTTATTCCGTATGTGATGCTTTAGCAAAGCAGTGATAATATTGTGACTTAATGAATATTTATAAACGTTCCTCGAAAATGTATCTTTATACTGAAAATACAAACAACTTAGTACAAAGAAAAATAGACGTTTTTGGGACTCGAATGTTAGAAAAATGGTATGAATTCAAGCATTTGTTTGAATTTCTCTAATTTTGATGTTGGATCCTTGCAAAAGTATAAATAGAAAAATAATAATAGAAAGGTCAAACTATTTAAACAAGTAAAGTAAAATCAAAACAGTATTGATATACTTCCGGATACCAAAATTGAAGTAATTTTAAAATAGCTGTATAATACCAGATGAACAAGAGAAATTTTAACCCCAGGAGATTAAATTTCAGAGGATATTAAATCTTCAAAGATTTCTGGCAGTATATATAATATAAAGTTTTGATCATGTTCATTTTTTAACATTGTAAAATATTATATCAAGAAACCAAAACAGTTTTATATCATGAAATATCTAAAGAAATGCGTCGTGTACAAAATTGTAGAAAATCAAAGCTCCAATTCAGCAGAAGCTGGATATTCTGCTGTTACCGAGTTAAATTACAACTTATCAATATGTTCTTTTACAAATATTTATTAATTTATCAATTGTTTACATAAATATCTTTTGTTAGATAAATAAAAAATTTGAACTTACGGAAATGTTACTTAACTTTAAGATAACTTTTATAGTTGTTGTTTGTTTTTTTTTTAGTTTTTATATTAAAAACGAATATAAGTTTTTTTAAATTGTTTGTTAAATTTATATTTTAATATTAAGTATTCTGTGTCACAAGTGCGGACAGTTAACTGCCAAATGAGCGGGAAGTTGACAGCACGAGTTGTACGCGACTTAATCCAGCACAACATCTTATCTAAAATGCAAAAAAAGTGTGAAGAAAGTGTGACTCGCCTTCGGCTCGTGCTTTCATACATACACCCGTTGGAAATTGTTTAATTCTGCATCGTTTGTTGCAATAGTGTACTAATTTCGGTAGTTGCATTACCGGAAGTACTGTTTTAAAATTGATTATTTTAGGTATGTTAAACTCTTCAGAAAAGCAGTATTTTTTGAGTACGAACGATTTAAAAATAATTCCACTATCTAATGCGGCAATATAAATACAAATTAATTAATGTATTTAGAATAATAATGATGTAAATATATAATTTAGAAAAAAATGGTTTATTTTTTTTCTGTAATGAACATTTGTAATTTTAATACATGTGATGCTCCAACGAAATGACCTACTGTAATATGTACAAACACTTTAATAAAAGTTTGTTATCAAATTAATTAAATGTCATTGTGCACTGTACTCCAGTTCCTCCACGTACCAAATAGAAAATAGTAAATTAATTTCCAACTGCTGAAAGATGGAATGCAATTGTTTGGCATTCTTTAATGTTAAAAACACGAGCGCTTTCTAGATTTTTTGGTCATTATACTTCAAATATAATGTAAGATTCGAATTTCTGATTGTTCTTCAGATCTCTGATTGTTCTCCCATTCCCAGCAGGTGAAAAAAAACTTCAATGTAACCTATTCAATTACTTTATAAACTTTATTCAAACATTACTTTAAACACAAACTGAATTTCGTAATAAAAATCTAAATTATTACTTATAGTTCAGATGAATTGAAATTCATTTCCGGTTTGGTAAATTTGAACAAAAATGCATTCCTTTCGCTGCCAGTTCTATTGAAAATAAAATGTACAAATAATAAAATAAAACTTTGTGTAAACTTAAGTATTTAAAATCGATTTATATTTTAACATATAGCTGTTTTTATAATGAAACTTGTTATTTCTTATTTAAGTAAAAAAACTTCACAAAAAAGCAAAGATTTCGTACAAGCGAATAATATTATTTAGTATTAAATAATATCGCGAAACGTGTGTAGATTATCAAAATATGTTCCAGAAATGTGTTATGATTGTTATATATCCACTTCCAATAATACACCAGGGAAATTACTATAATGTTTTTGCAACATTATTATGAACTTAAAAAAAAACTAAATCGTGCGGAATTAATTTTTGGATGTTGTTAAAACTGTACCAAAAACCCTAATAAATAAATATTTATATGATATTTTATCAATACTTTTGTTTAAAAAAATAAAAATATTTTCTAAACATTCAAATGATGTAATATAGTGCAATATTATTGTACATTTTTCATAAATACTGTAAAAATAATTTTATCCCAATAATTTTCAGCATTCTTTTTCAAAAAGGATATATAAAATTCATAGCACACAACTAAGATATTATTTAATATTATTTACATTAAATAGTACATCAAGAATATCATCTTACTATATAAATAACATTCATCTAATGTCCCTGGAATAAATTTCATTCCAAAATTGGACAATGTCATTAAACAAAACTTAATGACTAGTTAACTGTAAGTTGACTGACTAATCAAACCACATATTATTAATAATTAATTGGACTTGACTAATATAAAAGTATAGCGGAATCGGAAACTGCTTTTGAATGTCATCCGCGATCGCGAACGAGCGCGTCGAGGAACGGAACGGGCGCGGTAAGTGGCGCTCGAGGGAGGGCCGGAGACGCGAATAGCGCGCGGTAGGAGAGAGCGTGGAAAACGTCGAATCGGATTTCAGAGGAAACTGGTCGAGTGCGTCAGTACCCAGTCGGTCGAGTCGCGAGTCGTGCTTGAACCGCGCATCTCTCGCCTTTACGGTTTCGTCTTCACTCCCCTTCCCTCCTACTCCTTCCGCGCCTCTTCCGTCACTTCTGTCGATTTGGCCCCAACGAACAGTCGTCGCCCGGACATGCCGAAATCTTACTGTGCGTCCGCACAACGTACCAGAGCGCACGCCTTCAAAATGGTGAGGTCGCGGATCAAATGAAGGAAAAGGAAAGGAAACAGCCGTTACGAAATAGGAGTCGCTAGCCGACGACGGGACCGATCGGAAATCGCGCATTCCTTAAAACCCAAGACCAGTCGTCGAGGAAACAAAGCGGAAAGGAAGGGATCGAACCGGGGACACCGGGGTGGGTTCCCCCCGAAAAAAAAGAAAAAGAAAAATAACGGGGCAGTGGGGAACAAATGGAACGAACGGATCGTGGACTCTATGGGAATTGGTAGGAAGCCCGTGGGACTCGCGGATGTTTCTTGGTCGGTAAATATCGATGGCCGACATTCGGCTGGCGTACAGGTGTCGGGTCCCAGACTGGCAATGACAGGGCGCCGCGGCATGGCCAGCGGCCCGGGGTTCCGACGTTTCTGTCACCGTTGCTTCTGATTTCCCAAAACAAGGGGATCCGGATTTTTTGCCACTGGCGGGCACACCACACTGGCCGCCGCACTCGGCCGACCAATAATATGAGGAAATTGTTGATGCCGTTGGCCGCGCGACTGCCAGTGCACGTCAGGCGATGCCACTTTTCGTTGCTGCTGCTGTTGCTGTTTCTGTCGGAGGTAATTGCCGATGTTTTTTTTTCGACCGCGAATTTTGGCCTGGCCAATCGCCGACCGATCGATCGTCCTTTTAGCCTAACCGCCTTTGATAACGTGACCTACTAACTTCTCGCAACAAGTGTGTTACACAATTTTTCCCCCCCGCGGACCTTTCCCCCGATACTACGAATTCAACATTTCCACGTTATTATACAACGTGCGGATATTTGGACGGTGACGTTTGCTCGGCACGTGAACCCTAATAGCAACAAATGTTTATCAATTATATACATGTTTCATAAATATGAACATTTTTCTACGGGGAATAACAAAAAAGGACGTTAGGTTTTATAGGCGAGTGGCTATTCGCACGACAAAGAAATGTTAACAGTAAATGTCAGAGTAAATGGAAGTAAATTTAGGAGAAACGAGAATAAATTAAGGAGAAAGCGAGAGTTACTTTAGAAATATATGAAAACGTGAATTTAAGAGCGGGGTAAACAAATAAATTTGTTCCAATAATTAATTTTGGCGGGCTGCAAGAGTGATTAGAAAATTGTAAAATGTTATACGGAACTGTCGCTTGGAATTAATATTTTGAAGGAATTGAATGAAAATAATAAAAATGCAAGGCTGGACAAAATGTTCAACGCTTATTGGGACACTCGCTTTTATAATTTCGAGCGAAACCTTCGGTTTTCGGATATAAATAATTGTTTATGAAATAATTAATAAGTAGAACGTAGACTGAGAAATAAGTTAAATGTACTTTTGAAATTAACACAGTATAAAACAATGTTAAAGTTATTTTTTTTATATGAATATGACATTCTTTTACTGTTACTGCCGTTCTTTAAATGTTAAATTTCCTTTTCAAGTTTGTAATAAATAGTAATTAAAAGGCGTAATTTAGATGTACTTGAGTTTTTGAATGTCTATGTAAATTTGTTTTCATTTTTATGAGTAATATTTAATTGTTTTTCATTATAAAATCATTGTGTGACAAATTTTTGCAAAGTATGCACATTCCAACTAAATACATGCGTGTTTAAATGTACAATTTTTCATTATTCAGTTTCCAATATTCAGTTTTCAATGTTCAGTTTCAAGTTTAATAGTAAGAAGTATATTTTGATAAGAAATTGCAATTAATATTGTCTTACATTTATACATTAAAACTGTATTGTTGAGTGATTAATTAATTTAATTAATTAAACTGAATTAAGAACCAACAATAAATGATCGTAGTGATTAAAAATTTATATTAAAAATGGAGTATGTTTAATAATTTATTGATCATTAATTGTATAAATAATTTGTAATCTAATAAGCAGACATTAATAATACATAAATTTATATAGGAAATTAATAGCAATCAATCAAAGCTGATGCTAATTTTATTTTGTTAAATATATTATTAATTTAAAATTTTTAATTTCCTATTTATAATTAATTGAATAAATATACATATTTGCGTTAAATAGCATATAACTGAAAATGAGTTAATCTCTCGCATTTTTGAGTTCTAAAGTTGCACATGTTCAAATCCTTTATTTTTTCAGAAACATGACTGATATGATATAAACTTTCATTAATATTTTCATTCTGGTTTAATCTGTCTTTGGGATAAGTTGGGATATCCTTCCTGGGATAAGTTGATTTCATCAAACTTTGAAAAGCATTCAAATTATCATTAAATCATATTTTGTGTAATATGTTATAAAATCATGGAATATTCATACAGTGTGATGAAAATATATTATATAATTATTGAAAAATATTTAGAAAATATCATATTTATATTATGCGCTGGATATCAACATATGAAATGAGCGTTTTTAAATTTTAGAAATAATATGGATAAAATATTATATAATTATTATAATACTTACAGGAGAATCTAGTTTCGTACTTATGCACTCTTGTCAAACCAGTCAAGAAATGTTCGATTTATGCTTTCCCAATTTCACTTCTGTTTTGCCTGTATTTGTTCTTTGCACAGATGTTTGTATAATGGGAAAAAAGTGTTTAAATAATTATAAAATAAGTATAAATTATGTTACTTTTCAAGTATTGTTAATTATATATAATTACAGAATGAACATTTATATTGCAAGTTGTTCTTGTCATTTAAATAAACAGAATTCACAATTTATAATGAAAGATCCTTTATAAATAAGTAAACTTTGAAATTTTACAACAGGTAAAATAGGAATTGCAAAAAGATAAGCTCATCTTTTATTACTTATAACTGATTTTTCACTTATTTTTTTTTCTCATTTATGCATTAATTTCCTTTTATATAATAATTTATTACAATAATTTTCATTTAATCATCAGTTTCGTAAAATTATGCATTGCTTAATGCCTCCTTTGTAAACCTGGAACATTGTATTAGTATTCTATGAAAAAAGCAGTTTTAATAACTCTTAATTATACTCAAGTTTTATTTAAAAGCAAATAAATTACAAATTTTGTCTAACCGAAAATTCTATTTCATGTTTATAAACATTGTAATATTATATATTAAACATGTTTCATTCTTCAGTTCCATATAATTTTCATGTTTTGCATGTTAGTATGAAGATGAAAATATACAATGATTTTATTTTTTAAACAATGAAATATATTATGTTCTTGAACATTCAAGTTCCTATTATGAAGAAACTTTAAATGACAGTATTTGATTGTTATCTTCCTTTCAAATTAAAGGAAATCTGTCGCTTTTAAAAGTGAAGCTATTGTCTTCAGTTTCAAGATAATCAAGTTTGTTCGTCAAAAATTCGAAGCCAATATTGTACTATTTAATTTTAGTGATTCAATAACTCTTGATAATGTATGCACAATTAGTGTGTGTAAATTTAAATACAATTTAACATATCTTATTATTTGCAACTTTTATTGTTCATTGAATAGTCATTTAAATGTTACATAATTTTTCAGCATGAATTATTTCGTCAGAATGTGTCAAATCTAATAAGATATGTATATAGTACATTAATTGCATAATGAGGATGAAAATCTTATCATAATCCAGTGTTTTTGTGATATTATTGTTCATAATGTATGTTTCCACGTAATTTGACTAACATTGTTTAGTATACCGAACAAGCAATCATGTAACATGATAAGTTTCTGATGATTTCTTTTCAAACTGGCCAATTTTGTAAACTATTTTTGGAAAAAAAAATTAGAAGTTTCAGAAGCTTTTGAAAGATAAATTATATTAATTATATAAAATATTCATTATATAATATGTATGTTATATTTTCTGTTTAAAATACAATGCTATTGTTATAAATGAGTTACTTGTGGGATCAATTGCAAGAAAGAAATAAAAAGTGTTAATATATTTTATGCTTGATTTCTGAATTTGAAAATTTTTCTTTTGTGATATTTAAATAATTAAAGTGTAATCAATTAATTGTACATACTTTTTCAAAGATTGTATCACTTATGCAAATAAGTATAATCTATTTTAAATAGAGGTAATAAAAAGTTTAAAAGGTCTCAGACCAAAGATGTGTCGCAATGTGTAATGTTGCAATTCTACCTATTTTGTTCTATTCGTTTCTTATAAATTTCACAATAATTCTTTTGCACGCCCTTCATAGTGTGTAGGAATAAAAAAACAGGCTAATAAAATGAGATATATTTCAACCAATCAATAGACATATTTTTAAAGGAAATTTCCTTTAAGGAAAATATAAATTTCCTTTAAAAAAGTTGTTTGTTAAATTGTTGAAAAACGCTTTAGATTCTAAACACTATAGACAGACTTTGAGATATTACAAAATAGAGTAATAAAAGTTTAGATGATTAATTTAAGTACATTTTTTAGGTAACACATTCAGCAGATTTGGCTATCGAAATTCCAGGCAATTTAAGCCAAGGTGACTCATGGTACAGATTAGAGTACACACCTAGCGTTGGTACGCCTGATTCTAATACTACCATCGCTGCACGAGATATTGGTAATGTTATCAAATTCCAAAACGGATTGCCAGGAACAAAATATGAATTTCGACTTTATTATAGTAATAGCACCCTTCATGACTGGTTAACATGGACAGCTTCCATTATTACTGGTAAGTTGTTATTATCACTGAATAAATTAACTAGTTTCAATTATTTTGTATTCACTAAAGTATAAATTTAATTTTAATTTTCATATTAATTAAATAAGTAGATTAGTATAATGTCATTTAATAAAAATTATTGAATCATTACATGTTTAGTAATTTTTTAATTTATAGCCCCTGATCCACCATCGAATTTGACGGTGTCTGTGCTTACTGGTAAAACTGCAGTAGTCCACTGGGCGCCTCCAAGTCAGGGCAACTATTCTGGTTTCCGATTGCGGGTGCAAAACTTCAGCGAAATTCACAAACCATGGACGAACGTGATATCCGCTGATGCAACTACTTATTTTTTAAATAATCTTAATCCAGGAGCTACTTACTCCTTGCAACTATTTACAGTTCTTGACACAAAAGAAAGTGTTGCATACACAAGCCGGAATTTTACTACAAGTACAGTTATTCAATTACTAAGGATAAATAATGTTTCGCTTTTAGAATGTGGATATTTATAATGTCCATTCTAATGTAATTCACTTATAAAAATTCTTTCAGAACCCAATACACCTGGAAAGTTCATTGTGTGGTTCCGAAACGAAACCACTCTGCTAGTGTTATGGCAACCACCATATCCAGTAGGAATTTATACACATTACAAAGTGAGCATTGATCCTCCAGATGCTGTTGAATCTATACTTTATGTTGAAAAAGAAGGAGAACCTCCGGGTCCTGCACAAGCTGCATTTAAAGATTTAATACCTGGTTTGTTATATTTTTAGTTGGTACATATTAAATTTTCAACAGCATTTTTTAATTTCATAATAACTCTGAATATCCGATAGACGTGTCACATACTGATCTGAAATATTAATTTAGGAAGGGCTTATAATATATCAGTGCAAACCGTTTCTGAAGATGAGACATCGACTCCCACAACAGCTCAGTACAGAACAGTGCCTCTTAGGCCGTTAAATGTAACGTTTGATAAAGCTTCCATAACTTCCACTTCATTTCGAGTAATGTGGAGTCCTCCAAATGGCACCTCCGAGTTTGACAAATATACAATATCTCTAGGTGGAAATCGCAGAATTACACCTATCACAAGAAGTATTAACGATGAGACTAAATGGGAATTTAAAGATCTGGAACCGGGCAAAACTTATCAAGTGATTGTTAAAACAGTGTCCGGTAAAGTTACCAGTTGGAACGCTAATGGCGACGTGACCTTGAGTGAGTTAAAGTTATTGAAAAAATAAATATTAATACAACTTTTTTCTGCGTTTTTGAAATTAATTAGGGTGAATACGCCAGTCAATGACCGAACTATTGTTCATAATTAATTGCTACAATTTGCTTTGAAATTTAAATTGTTTTTTCTTGAAACTTTACAGAACCATTACCGGTTAAGAATTTAAGTGCCGTAGTAGATGATAAATGGATGGTAGAAGTTTCTTGGATCCCGGATAGCGCTAGTACTCAAGATAGTTACAAATTGCAATATCATGAAGTTGAAACTACAATTGGCGGAGATAGCAATGTATTAATGACAGATGAAACTAGGGTTTGTATAATTTAATTTCTCGTTATATGAAAATAAATAAAAAATAAAACTAATAAAATGCCGCTTGAATACATTGTAAATTTTGAGTGATGTATTTTATATAAAAGTATTTCATATTTTTATTTTTTTGATTCCTTTTGTTAGTTAAAACTGACATTTGCGTGATTGCAGATCACTTTGGATGCTTTATTACCTGGCAGAAACTATTCCATAATTGTACAAGCAATTAGTAACAAAGTCGAGTCAAACGAGACAGTTTTGTATCAAGCAACCAGACCATCCAGTCCAATTATCGAAGATCTTAGACCTATTGAGAGAGGTCTGAATGTTTCATGGAAAAGTGATGTCAATTCTCGCGAAGACAGGTTCGAAGTTACACATAATAGAAATGATACTGGCGAGAGTGCTTCTACGCTTACTACAGAATCTCATATCATGATCGAAGATCTTTATCCTGGTGCTGGTTATGAAGTTAAAGTTTTCGCCATTAGTCATGGATTACGTAGTGAACCACATGGATTCTTCCAAGCAGTATGTAAGTATATGTCAAGGTATTTTATTTGTTTATTATAGTTGATTTATTTATATACAGTTGACATTAATATGTAAGTATTAAGAAAATTATTTGGACATTTATTTTTGTACACAGTACCTCATCCTCCTCGCAATTTAAGTATCGAAAAAGTGA
The DNA here is from genome assembly GCA_022817305.1 of Leptoteleia sp. ZL-2020. Classification (NCBI taxonomy): domain Eukaryota; kingdom Metazoa; phylum Arthropoda; class Insecta; order Hymenoptera; family Scelionidae; genus Leptoteleia; species Leptoteleia sp. ZL-2020. Next base: position 25,462 of record JABFPN010000051.1, on the reverse strand, counting down.
CGAGCAATGCTGTTCTGGTGCACTGGATTGCGCCAACAGATTCAATTTTTAGCGATTATACTATTCGTTATCGAACGGAGGATGATCCACAATGGGTTAAACTGCCTAACGTTAGAGATACCGAGGCCGAAGTCACTGATATGACTCCGGGAGAAAGATATATCATTCAAGTTAACACAGTTAGTTTTGGCGTTGAAAGTTTATATCCTCTTCAAGTCAATCATACGATTCGTAAGTAAATTGAATTGTTAAATAATATATATATAGAAGCTTTCATATTTGAGTAATGAACTTTGTAACATTATTACTTATAGGACCTAATCCAGTTACAAAAGTAACACCCATAATTGATTCAACTAATGTAACACTGGAATGGGTTAGACCAGAAGGAAGAATAGAGTATTACACACTTAAATGGTGGCCTACAGAGAATCCGAGAAACATAAAAACCAAAAACTTAAATGAAAGTCACTACGCGGAAGAGTTTGTTTATAATGAAAATTCAGAACATATTGAAAAAGTTGTTATTGGAGAACTAATTCCAGGAGTTGAATATTCTTTCAGTATTTTGACGGTATCTTACAATCTCGTAAGCAAAGTTACTGAGTTTACAACACGAACAAGTTAGTAATTAATAAGACCCTTAACATTTTCATTGCAATGAGTATAGTGATTTATTATAAAATCAACAATATTTTTTACAGTGCCTTTGATTCAATCAGAGGTCGTTGTAGTTGTTGACCAAGACTCGTTAGATTCTTTGACATTAAGATACACACCAACGCCGATTCAATCTTCTCGGTTCGATTTATATCGATTCCGAATTAGCGACGATAAAAACACAACTAAGGAACGTTCAATCAATGATACGGATCCGAAAAAAATTACATTCACTGGTCTGACACCAGGGAAATTGTACAATGTAACAATGTGGACAGTGAGCGAAAACGTAGAAAGCAGACCATTGATCAGACAAGATCGATTATGTAAATATTAATCTCTTTAAAGTTTTTTTAGCATTTGTTAAGCTCTCAATAAGTTATTTTATAAAATTTGTGATAACTCGTAATAATATTGTTATTCGTGTTTTTAATATTTTTTTAATTAATTTTATTTATATACAAAACAACTATTTATAAAATTATAACAAAATCAAAATTTAATTAAACAGATCCTGAACCAATAACATCTATCAAAGCCACCGAAATAAATGATACCAAAGTCACCTTGGCTTGGGATTTGCCTCAAGGAGAATACGATGCATTTGAAGTTCAGTACATCAACTCAGAGGGCAATCTCGTACAAAACAAGACTAATGTGAATCGTATTACAATATTTGACTTAAAACCACATAGAAATTACACCTTTACGTTAGTCGTTCTATCCGGAACGGAATCAGTATATCTTCGACGGTCACATCCAATCAGTGCAAGTTTCACAACCAGCGAATCTTACCCTGGAAAAGTTAATAAATTTCAACCAACTGATATCCAACCGAGCGAAATTAGTTTTGAATGGGCCTTGCCGGATCAAGAACAAAATGGTATTATACGAAAGTTTAGCATCACTTACGGTTTGGAGGTAAAATATTCAAATTTTATATTTTTAATAGCGTATAATAATCAACGATCAATACTAATACTGTAATCACAATTTTTCAGGGTTCGAATCATACACAGAAAAAGGATTTTAGACCGAATGATTTTCACGGTATAATAAAGTCTTTAATACCTGGAAAAACATACGTGTTTCGGATCCAGGCTGAGACGAAAATTGGCTTTGGTCCAGAAGTAACTTGGAAGCAAAAAATGCCCATTTTGGCACCACCAAAGCCACCTGTTCAAGTTGTACCTACTGAAGTTTGCCGAAGTAGTACCACATTACAGATTCGATTCCGCAAGAACTATTTTAGCGAAGAGAATGGAGCAGTGACCTCGTATACAATTATTGTTGCCGAAGATGACAGTAAGAATTCATCAGGTCTTGAAATGCCAAGCTGGAGAGATGTACAAGCTTACAGTATTTGGCCACCTTATCAAGTCAGTGTCTAATACATTCAACAGTTTACGTAATTTTTCTATCTTTTGCAAACATTAAAATTTTATATACATTAAATATATACAAAATTAGACAGCTTAAACTCATTAAGTCAGAATTTATAATAATAATTAGGATAAAAGAAGGCAAAGAAACAAATAATGTATATTTAATCAATATTTATTATTAGATAATTAACTTATAAATGATATCTTAAAATAAATTAAAATACGATTAAAATTACCATTATTCACAACTTCATAATTTGAATCGCTATTTTTATACAGAATATTATTAAATTTGTCCAGAATTGTGTTAGTATTATACGTTTTTACTTTATTTTAGGTAATGGAGCCATATTACCCATTTAAAAATGGCTCCATCGAAGATTTTACTATTGGCATAGAAAATTGTGATAATAAAATTGGCTACTGCAATGGACCGTTGAAATCAGGTTCAACTTACCGCGTTAAAGTTCGGGCTTTTACTGCTCCGGATAAATTCACAGACACCAGCTATAGCTTCCCCCTTCAAACAGGTAAGAACACAAACAATTTAATAAAAAGCAATTAATAAGGTATTTTAAAAGTTATTAACACAAAACTTTCTTAATACTAATAAAAGAATATACACTTCATTGAGTCATTTTAACGTAGCTTAGCATTAATACAACAATATTGCGCATTAATAAAATATTTTTGATTAACATTTTTCCTATAACGGAAGGATTATTGGCAGCAGGTAAATGCAAAAAATAAATTGTTTTATGTTGGAAATTGTTAATAAGTTATGTGTTTTAGTAATAAATACGTAATAATGTTTTTCTTTCTGTTTTTGTAGACAAAGATAATACAGCCATCATTGTCGGTGTAACGATACCGATAATAATGTTATTAAGTTTATTGGGTATTGGTTTGTTGGTGCGAAAGAGAAATAAAAAGAAAAATCAGAGAAGAAAAACAACTGAAACAAGAACGACGGATGATTTGTCATTACCCGACAGTGTAATTGAAACTAGGTATGTTGCATGGAAAAAAAATAAAGTTCCCTACTGAATTTCTATTTAATTTAGATATATTGTTTGACTATTATAGCGAGATCATTGAATTACATACACTGTATGGCTGAATCAGTCATAAAAATTTATCTAATCCTGAACACATGGTAGTTTTTGTTGACATAATGAGGTTATGCTCACTCCCTATTAGTTAACTGTATCGAATCAGCCATACAATTTATGTAACTTTTAAATATTCATTTTACTCGATTTAATGTGTTTTTCTGTAAACAATATATATTCTTTCTAAATTGGTGAAAAATTGCTAGATAAAGTCATTTATCTACCAAAGCAAATACTTTTCTTTTTTCATATGTGAATAAAATTTTTTGTCCATTTTTAAGTAAGAATGTATTTGACTTTAGTAGTATGAAAACTTGGAGTATTACTTTTTAAAACTTAAGGTGATATTAAATAGTGCATTTGAAAATTAACAAAATACAACATTCTTTTCCCTCAGTCGTCCAATAAGAGTAGAGAATTTCGCAGAACATTACCGATTAATGTCCGCTGACTCCGATTTCCGATTTTCGGAAGAATTTGAAGAGTTGAAACATATTGGTCGCGATCAACCGTGCACAGCTGCTGATCTGCCTTGCAATCGACCGAAAAATCGTTTCACAAACATTTTACCGTATGACCATAGCAGATTCAAATTACAACCCGTTGACGACGAGGAGGGGTCGGATTACATAAATGCTAATTATGTTCCTGTGAGTAATATTAATGAAAGTAATTTTCCTTTATATGAATTTTCATAAGATAAAAAGATGAATATTTGACTGCGCATAAAATAATTCAAATGAATATTATTTAATTTAATTTAATTAAATAGGGGCACAATTCACCAAGAGAGTTCATTGTGACGCAAGGTCCGTTGCATTCAACGCGAGACGATTTTTGGCGAATGGTTTGGGAAAGCAACAGCAGGGCAATTGTTATGCTTACGCGGTGCATCGAAAAAGGGAGAGAAAAATGCGATCATTACTGGCCTGAAAACACATTACCGGCTTATTATGGGGACATTTGTGTAACGATCCTAAATGAAACGCATTATCCTGATTGGAGTATAACTGAATTTATGCTGTGTAGAGTAAGAATCATTTATATTATGGAGATAGTTGGATGTTGATCAAAATATTTTTAAGACACTGAGAAAAATCGTTATGGTTAATTTTAATGATAATTATCTGGTTTTACCTTTCATTTTATTAAAAGCATAGGAAAGAGGGCTCAATTATTAATAAATTGTTGTATCCCTGTTTCTGAATGTATAAAATAGTTAACAATGCTTTATTGATTATATTTATTAATCTTTATATGAAAAGTGTATTGTCGATTTTGCTTGCAGAATGATTCGAAGCGTGTAATACAGCATTTCCATTTCACTACATGGCCTGATTTTGGTGTTCCTAATCCTCCTCAAACTTTGGCAAGGTTCGTCCGAGCGTTTAGAGAGCGTGTTCGACCGGATCAACGGCCAATTGTTGTGCACTGCAGTGCAGGTGTTGGTAGAAGTGGGACATTTATTACGTTGGATCGAATACTGCAACAAATTCTCGTCTCGGATTATGTTGACATATTCGGCATCGTTTGGGCGATGAGGAAGGAGCGCGTTTGGATGGTGCAAACCGAACAGCAATACATTTGCATTCATCAGTGTCTTTTAGCTGTCCTCGAGGGCCAAGACACTGCGGTATCTCCGAGGGAAATTCATGATAATCAGGGATTTGAAGGTAATATCAAATTGTCTATTACGTAACGTAAAATAGGAAACAATTGAAACTGTAATTAATCGTTTAATAATTAATTAGTTCTTCACAAATGCGAAATGTTGTTTGTTTGTTATTTTTTCCACAGCTTTTGTGCTCTGAAAGTATTATCTTCTTCATTGTTTAGTTTGGAAAAGTAATAGTTTCCTTGCATTTGTAATATTCTATTTAAAATATTGTGAGCCATTTAAAGTGTCCTAATTTCAATAACTAAAATAATGGTGCGGTTATTGATTTGTAATAATTTGCTCTTTGTTGGAAATTTAAAGTAGTTTAACTGCAATAACCTTTGTAATGGTGAATTGTTTAATACAAACATTATATAACACTTTAAAAGTTATGATTAAACAAAATTGTAATCTGAATTGACTTTATGAGTTGATGTGTAAGTAAATAGAAATAATTGTTTTACTAAACAACCTTTTGTAAATTGAATGAATACGTATAAAAGAAATATTTCCCATAGATTTTTGATGAATGGTTTAGACATGTTCATAAATAAATTGGTAAAAGGAATGAAAAATGTAACCCTTGTTCAACCTTAAATTTAGGAATGAGTCTGAGTTCAGCCGAAACGGTTGACAATACAGACACAACAGGAAACGAAAGATGATCTTCAATCTCGGAAAATTATTCCAAGGGTAATATGGAAAAACAAGTCTGCCAGTTTTTCATTCGTGCACGATTCAATGATATCTACAACAATAATTGCAAATGTAGTCAGTCCTAGTGGAAAATCAAATCAATATTTAGTCAAGGAAAGATTGAAAAATTTATTTTTGATTCATAACTTTCTCCTGTTTAATAATATTTAATAAAATATTGTTTTATTTAACATATATTAACAATAATAATACTAGACTAAGATTATTTACTGTTATTATTGTATGGTGCAATATAAATGTTGTATGTTTTATATTTTAAAAAATAATTTTCTTCTAGGATTGAATTTGCATTAATATTGGTTTTAGTTTTGTAATTTTAGTTAACTATAAATAACTAGAAATATGATAATTCTTAAAATTCTTAAAATTATATTGTTTGTTGAAATATTTATTTACTGCAATATATAATTTATTTATAATTGTATATTTAATACGATATTTTTGCTACTTATTTGAGTAATCTAGTTATTTATTATTAATTTCAATTACTCAGCCTGACTCCAATTCAAACATATTTATACGAATGCTTTTTTACTCTTGCTCGTTTGCCGCTTATACATGGCTGAAAATATTATTATACTTAGAATTCAAATGTTAATGGAAATAGATTGTTTGAATGTGCATTTGATTAGAGGAAATAAGAAGAAAGGATTTATTTGAATGTCAGAAACAAAAATGTTTATAAGTACATGTGAAATTTAGTTGAATATTAAATATAATTTAACATTTAAGTATAATCATTTATATGAAGATTTTTGAATTTGTATAACAAAATAAAAATGGTAAATCGACAAGTTGCCCTTTTTTACGTACTCTTTCAATGTATTCTTTTAAATACAATACAAATTCAATCTGGTAGACTACTTTTTTTTAAAAAGGCAACTATGAGATTATTAACTATAAATGCATGGAATTTACATATGTTCGACATTTTTTTTATTCAAATAAGATATTGATAAGAATTTAAAGGATTTCTCTTAATTGATAAAAGAAATAGTATTCTACATCATTTTATATATTTTTTCAAACATGATTTCATTGTATAGAATAATATTAATTGCTAATTCATTCTTTTGCATGAATTTTATTACAATTTTGCAGACACTTTGTCGCCTGATTTTTGACTTGTTGAATATTGAAATTGACTCATTACTTCACATCTCTAATCAATAAAATTTGTCTTTTAACAGATGACGAGGGCATAGCTGAATCTGGAATGTGATAAGAATCAATGGAGATAGAACAAAGCAATAAACTAGGACAACATAAACTAAACATCAAATGGTACAGTAAAGCTGCAACTATCATTACAAGCATAAGTTACACAATCATTTTTTTCAAAGCAATTGCAATTATTGTATAAAATAAGTATAATATGTACGTTATTTATAAATATTTTTAATATACAGATCATAATGAAGTAATTTTAAAATCATTTTAATTGATAACGTAAAACTAAATACGTTGTTTTATGTGATACAGCCGAATGTATAATGAACAAATGTTACAATCAAGTTATCAAGCGCGCTAAATTTTCGTTAATCCTGTTATAATTTTATCCATCTTTTTGGAATATATATAAATGGAATTTATTGTAAAACGCCAATCAGGCAATCAAATGAAATTGTAAATTCTAATATGTGTATATTCAAGGTGGTATTTTTACATGTAATTTATTTGTATATATTCCTGAAAAAGGGCGTTCAATGGTCGAAATTGAATGTTACATTTTTTGAATTGCAAAAAGATGAACCGAAGAAGCCTAAACATTGTTTTTTCGTTTTGTAAAAACGATCAACCACATGCATTTAGCTCCATTTCGTTATGGTTCATCCACTGAAATGCTCATTTAACAATTGCATTCAAATATGTTGATGCATATTACTGTTGCCTGTTTTGGCCATAATTTGTGACGGTATATTTAATGCAATTAATTGAACGAGCATTGAAACGGTTTTCATATTGATATGTACACACAGCTGTATGTGGTAATAATCTTCCGTCCACGTGCCGTAATACTTAGCATAAGAAATTCATATGTGATCGAATGAAATGTACTTATTAGCGAACGAATCTCATTAATTATTTTAAGCATTTCTTAATTTATCCAGTGTACTTTAGCAGAAGTAGATTATTTAATTAATTTAATGTCGAATGCCAAAATGTATTGGAATTGACGTGTTATGCAATTTTCATTGTACTATTCGAACTATTACTTTTCTTTAACTCATTTATTATTTGTAATTATGGACATTTTAAAATTCTTTCATGCAAAAAGGAGACTTAAAGAATTACTATATTTTCTAGTGCCTTCGTCACTTCATTTATGATATCTGGAAAGTTGCAATACAACACTGAAAGAAGTATGAAGTATTATAAATTTCCATTTTAAATGTTATTTTTGTTATGCATTTTACAAAAAAATTGTAATTGCCAAATTTTTTTTAATATTGATATTTGAATAGTAATTTTGATATAAATAAATATTAACAATATTGACATTTTATTATAATTTGTTTTTTTTTTTTATGTGAAATGCATGACTACAGTAGGATTTAAGATTCGAATTTCTTTCAGTTTTATAATAAAATATGAAGAAAAATGATCAACTTTATTACATTCAGCGATGTAGCACACGCGCAAAACAGTACTGTAAATTTTCCTTTAACATTTCTTCCTGTGTAAAAAATTATTATACGCTATAATAAATTTGAAGATATCATAAATGATATCTTGACGATATAAGTATAATAATTTATAACACAATATTTTTTTAGTGTAAAAAGTTTAATTATATTAAATATTTCTTCTCGACAACTTACTATATTGTTTTTTTTAACAACTTACTATATCTCCAATAATGTAAATTACATTTTTGACTTTATATAAATTTTACCATTGAAAACAAAATGTAATCATTATAAATATGTGAATATATCTTAAAATAATGTATCAGCATCTTCCACTAGATACATGATTCAATATAATTGCTTCATCGCAATATGTATTTTTTTATAAATATTTAAGTAGTATGCCAAAATGGTGCGAGCTTGAAGAAAATGAAATGTAAAAAAAAAAAAAATCGCGTCGCAGTTAACGTCTTCCGATCAAACGAATATAATGTCACCATTTTTATAATTATACACTTTTTATATGCTTTATACATTTTTGAATAGTTTCTTTTTGACTATTAGACTGTACGACGCACATTTTTAGTACTTTTTACACTTGTAATGTAGCGATAATGTATAGATAAGACGGGGTATTAAACTGTAAAACGAAAATTTAACGACTTACATATCAAGTACGTAGTTTGATTTGTAAACTGAACTAATATATAAATGTAAATAAAGTAAATACACCGTGAATGCATGTCACTTTTTTTCAAGACAAGCACCATTATTTGACTCAATAAAAAAAAGGGAAGCTCTTAAATATCATATTATATTTTGAATGTTGAATTAATGTTGAAAGCGAATGCAAAAATTATAGTGCGCTAAAAGCATGCTTTTTGGATTGTTGCGAGATGTTATTTTTGACAAGTTATGGGATTTATGCAAAATCGATTTATGCAAGTTATGTTGTTTTTATGCAAAATCGATTGGTATTCGCTTGTGAAGTGTGATGACACGATTAGTGGAAGCAATGCTCTCTGTATAAGATCTATTTTCGTATGATCGTCATTGCTTTGTAAATTTAATGGCGCTCTTAGCTAATTAAAGGATAACAGATTGTTTATGTTGAAAAATATAAAGATTTACAAAAGCTTTGCATTATCTAGTACGTTTGCAAAATAGCACATATGATCGAAAAGTTCGCTACGATGCGTACTAACGATTTGTATTCTTAAGTTGAAATTTCGTTGCAATTGTGTCATTCTTGGCGTTTATTGCAATAACTAATCATTGAGCTAAAAGTTATCTTTATCTGATAATATTAAATTGTTTTGATATTTTTTTCTTCTTAATTATTGAAATGCCCTTTGAATACAAACATTTTAAGATTTTTTTTATATTTTATGATTTAAAATTTGATATTACAATATTTAGTTGGGGTACTTGATGTTGATAAAAGTACAGAAAGAACAGATGTAAGCTTTATTAAATAAATTATTCATTATGAGTTAACAATTTTATTGTAACTATTGTTTAATATTTATGTAACATAATTATAAATAAATTGAAATTTGTCATCATTAATAAAAGTAAAAGTATGAAATGTTCAGTTATTTCAATAAACGTACAAATTGTTATACTTATTCTTTAGAATGAATGTACAATAATATGATAAATGTTTTGCAATTATATATTATTTATAACTTTTGAAGATACAATATTATACATTTATATTATTAGTCATTAAGTAATTTTATTTAGATTGAAGCATACATCTGAATTTAAGATCTAATTTTCGATCTGATTTGATCTGATATATGTAAAATAAATATAAATATATATATATATATATATATTTAATTAGTCAATTTATTTAGTCAATAAGTAATTTTATTGCTAGATTGAAACAAACATTTGAATTTAAGATCTGATTTTTATCTGATATCATCTGATATATATATATATATATATATTTTAATTATCGCAATGTAAATGAAAGAACTGAATAACTTAAATGAAAAGATATTAACTATTCAATTATATGAAAAAAGGCAAATTTGTTTTATAAAGGTATTTGTTATATGGAATAAAATTGTGCTTTTGATGGAAATTGTGTAATATATATTGTACATATATATGTATATTACTGCTACACATCAACAATCTTTTTTATACCTATTTTTACGTTCAACTAAACATTAACTGATGTGTGATTTGTGATTGCTAGATTTAACTCTTGGGTAGATCTGTTAAACATTCAACTTGACGTGTAAATTTATGTGGTACCAGTGCGGGATTCTTAATATTTTATTCAACACTATTCACTTGCATTTTACAATGCTATTCAAACAATTAAACTACCAGTTCGAAATGTAATAATATTATTTTTAATCTTAAATTAAATTAATCTGTTGAATGCATAGTTAAAGATGAAAAAATCTGGATATTATTATGTTACAATTTGGCCATATTTTCAAAATTTTGCAAAAATATAACAAAATTTAGTTAACAAAATATTTTTAATATGGTCACTTATATTACAAACATTGAAGAAACTGTTTATAATTTACTTCACAAAATAATCTTCTATATTATTAATGGCGGATTGTTAGAATGGTGAGTGATTATAAAAAGCATATTTCGAGTACTTCAAGTGTATCGAACAATGACCATAACATTGTACGACAATTACAAGGGACTTGAGAATGTAATTTAATTGGTTTTAAATTAATTTTAAAATTACATATGAAAATAAATTATTATTACAAAATATGATAGTTTACAACATATAAAATTAGCAATTATTAATAATAAAAAAATTTACAACAAATTCTCTTCAGTAGTGGTAAAATGTTGAAATATATTTGCACTTTTTATAAAAAATTTATATTTATTATAACAAAATGTGAATATTTGCGTATTAATATTAACAAAAAAATTATTGTTTGTTACAATTATATTCAAAATTTTAAATTTCAAGTAAATAATATATGAATTGTATAATTAAACGACTATCTAACTGTTAAATTTTTATAACAATTAAATTGTAACAATGTTTAAAAATTAGAACTAACGATGAACAGGATTAGCAACAAATACACTGGTTGTTTCGTCATATTTATCAAAATGTTCTTATACCAACATCTTGAAGTAATTGAAGTTCATATAACCACCTCTGTTGACACGTTCCAAGTCCCGTACACTTCCCGAGATACCATGTCGGCTTAACCAATTAAGGACCTTAGCTCAACGCGATCGAGGCTGTTGGTGTCTACGTGCACTCCTGCATAGAATTACAGAATATTTGCGTCCAACTTCTTACATGCTCGGAAATTTTCACACGTTGTGCAAGGGAACGTTCGTTTTTTTTCAATTTTCTTCCTCCGATAACTCAGTTTTCCTTTATAGTTAAATTTCCATCCCAAATGTTAAATTACTTTTACAATTTTACAATACAATTCTTCATTATATCACAAAGAGTAAAACGTTTTTAAATTTGAGCAAAGTTTGTTTGTACTTTGTACCTTGAAAACGTTTTATTTTTCAATATCGTAGTAAACAATAGTTCTTCTTCATACATATTGATTTATATTTATACAAATGATTAAATACACTATTTGAATGATATTATAATTATTTCTTTCCTCAAAAACGACGTTAGTGAGTCGATGAGCCAAGGTATAAATATATGTATATACATACACATTAAACTATTTATACCACAGTATTATGTTGAGTAAATTAATATTAATATTTTTGCACAATATATTTAACAGTAATCAATATCTAATATCAATTTCAATATGTTATTTTAAGCGGTGTGAAAATATGCTCAATTCACATAAGGATGAAATCCAAACAAAGTGTGGCTAAATAAACAGTGAGTACGACACTGCATTCCTTCTCTTGGTATTCGTACGTCCAAATGACAGGTACCTGAGTGTATCGCCTTAGTATAAGTTCATGACCTATATTCGCTGTAGGGCCAGATACCACTCCACCTGTCTAATCCTCAAGGCCATAGAAAGTTTTTCAAAATAAATGTATTTTTGTTTTTATTACAGAAAACCCTCTTCTGGTTTCCTCATTACGCAATACATTTTCGGTTGTACTTTGGAAAATAAATTTGATCATAAAGGAAAAAAAAAATATTTCTTTTACGATGCAAGTCATTTTACTTGTCGTTTCTCTCCCCTATCTGCTATTTCTTCCATAGAATTAATAAAATACATGAAATTAAATAAATAGTAAGTATATTACAAGAACATTTCTTATTATATTATACAATAAATTCTTGTTAATAAATAAATTATTGTATAATATAAGTGTGATAGCAATAAAATTACATTCGTGTAAATGAACTCCTTAGCGGGTGGCGCAGTCACCTGTCCCTAATCGTTCGATAATGAAATAGCGATCCGTTGCGGACGTTACGATTTGTAAATAATAGATGTTTAAGACAGATTCCATTGAATGTGCATCGAAGTTGACGACTTCCCCGATGCCAGTTACGAAAATGATTAACATATCCATAAAGTGGAGTTTTAGAGGACGCATAATTTTGTACAAAGTCACACTATTCAGGGAAAGTGAAACTGGTCGTTCCGATTTCAGTCGAGTCCCTTTGAAGTTTCCATAACTGAAAAGTTGTTATAACGGTCGTTGCGTAACATAACAACGGAGAAATAAGAAAGTTTTTTAATCCATTACACTGGTCTTTGTTCGGATGAACAAGTTGCTGCTGGTCGATGATCTCTTGACCGAGAACTTGAGTGTTGAACTTGAACAATTTATTCTTTTTAACAAAATATTCAGTCGGAACGATTTCCTTATAAAGGCATTTCTGTTCTTACTAAATAAAATTATTTATCTTGAATTTTAACACGGGAACGCGGTAAAATAAGTTTATATTATTGCGTACAAAGAAGCGCTTATTTAGTCGTATTATTTAAATTTATATAAACATATTTCTTATGATATATATTTGTAATAGTTATTAATAAACAAATGACTGAACAGGATCCGAATAAATTACTGCGTATAAATCAAAAACTTCACCGTTAATTAAATTCCTAATGAAATTAATCACGAAACGAATTAAGTTCTGCTTGAAATAGTAATATGGTTGAGTTAACTATAATGTAATTGAATTAATTAAATTGCGTACAATGTTTTACTGAGATTCATTTGTATACCGAGATAAATTTAGTAGTATTTGTTACTATATATATATAAACTCTTGTAGTCACTGGTATTTGAAAAGTAAGACCCCTACTATTTAGTGACGACGTAGAGTAGGGGTAGAGATTGCGACTAGAGACTTCGAGGTAACAGGTTCTATTCCTTGATGGGGCAACAATTTTTCCTAAGATTTTTATTTTTAAAAAACTATTTTATATTATAAGGAGTACCATAAATGTACACGAATTATATATATAAATTATCTTCACGATCCATAGACATTTTTTTGGATCTAAAATAATCAAAACGACAACAAAGTTTAATTTTTTTTAACAACAGTCATTCATTTCTGTTCTTTAAAACGATCTCTCCAACATGCCGGTACATAAAACGTATTTGTAAACATTTTTAAACATTGAGAAAAAAAAGGGAATAAAAAAGAATATCATAAATATTATGTTACTAAACTTGCTTTAATTAGCATCTTTTATTTAAAAGCAACCGACTGGCGTCTAAAAAATATTGGTCGTTTCTGTTCCGTTCCTGATAGCGTTTCAATCGATGCGTCATTTACATATTGGATCAAAGCCATCATTTACTTATTTCATTGGTTATTCATGGATGTTTTCTACGGGGGAATATTGTACATTTAAATAAAATAGTATTTTCCGTCGTAGAAATCGATCGAGCACGGTTCAGAATAGAGCGCAGCCATCGACGTGGGCCTTATCATGCAATAGTCTTATCAGGCCCTCATCAGAGACCCGTGTCACATTTCGATCGGAGCCGTACCCACAATTTTCGCAACGGGGTGTTAAAAATAGGAAATTTCACGGTGAATTTTACACAGCGATGTCGCAGTGAACTCGCATTCATGTTACAAAAGAGATAAAACATATATATGTATAAAAATTAAATTAATAAATGTCATGTTAGGTAAAGTTGACGTGATCTTGATCCGCTTGACCTTACGATCCTTATCTCTCTCTCAAAAAAAAAGATTCAACTGTTTATCAAACTTATCACAGTCTTGGTCTAGAAAAAAAGATACCTCAACGTTTAAAAGATTGAAAATATATCCTGAAGTATGTAGTAAATTCTTACTTGAGGGAAGACAGAAATTGTTGGATCAAGAGGGAATTTGTCTTGATATTTAGTTAAGAATGTTACTTTCTTGTTGCAAGAATGAAGGTAGACTTAGGCTGAGATTAAGATACCCTAACTTATTAAATTCCCACTTTTATACATATTTGTTAAGGGAGTAATAAATCTCCTTAACTAGACATTAAGCACCCAGTTGGTACATGGCTTATCCATATTAGCACATAGGCTTTACCAGTTTAGTGTAACTCATTTACTGACAAATTGCACTATTTACTTAAAAAAGAAGAAATTTTTAATCGAATGGAATTCTACACATCGGTGTACCATATGGATAATGGAAAGAATTTTTTATAACTAAAATTTATTACTTTTAGTAAGTAACAATATTGTTTTGGAAAATTGAATTGAAGAATTAAACATTTATAATATTGTCTATATACAAAAGTAATGTTTGTAAGTATTTGTAATGTCAAATAAAAGAAGCAAAAACAATAATATCGTATATTTATATCCAAAGAATATAAAAATGGATTTTAGATGAATTTTGTATTTTAAAAAAAGTTTCATTTTTCAATCCTATTTTAAACATGAATTTCATAGAATATTTAATATTTTCTATGAATGTTGAAATAGAGCTACTTAATATTCATGTAACATTTTTTTAATATCTTGTATTACAAGAAGAAACAAAAATAATAAATCTAAACTACTATCAAGATATATTTTATACAAATGAATTATATGTTATTTAATTTCTTTAATAAAAAATTTAAATGCAATAAATTCTAAATAAAAATAAAATTTAAATGGTCTCATATGAGTCGGAATTGAATAAACTGATCCCTTTAAAGACCTCATAACATTGCACTAGTTGCTGTGACGTAACACCACAAATAAGGAAGTATAATAATGAATAAGAAAATAAATAAAATATATATTACTTTTACAATCCCTGGTCAACGATTCAATTAAGATATTTTCACCATTGTTCACATTTAAGCCCAATTATTTCCCAGATAAATTTTACGTGCAGAAAAATACAAAAATTCCTCGTTTCTCTCTTTTTTTTAAAATTAAATTATTATCGAAAATATTACGTTATATTGTGAGTAATAAATAAAGCGTTAATTTTCGATGGTTTTCATTTAAATGTAATAAATAATTTAGTTAATACCGAGTTCTTTTTTATTCAACATCCAAAACCTTACGGCGCCAACGACCCAGATTCAGGCTAGTGATCTCGGCAACCGGTGACGCAACGATGAGACCCCTTCCTTCAACTATATACGAATGTTCTTCTTGAGAATTACATAGGAATACTGAAGGTCAATGGAAGGAGGAATAAAAAAGTGCAGCACAAATGAAAATTGTTGACTAAAAATTTTCTTTTATCCCTCCCAACTTGTGGTAACTTTTTCAGACTTGAAAAATAATAATTTTGCAATGAAATTTGAACAAATCAGATTATACTTGAAAAATACAAAATGTTTTATAAAACTTTCCTGTGGAATTAAAGGATAAAATACTTTTACAATGATAAATAAATTAAAATTTTACTTTTAACTATACAATTATAAAGATGAACACGATTAAAATAATTTATATATGGTGCACTATGTGAGCCAATAGAAGTTTAATTAATTAATTAATTATTATTTTATTATAAATTGTTGTAATAAATAT
Source organism: Leptoteleia sp. ZL-2020 (assembly GCA_022817305.1). Classification (NCBI taxonomy): domain Eukaryota; kingdom Metazoa; phylum Arthropoda; class Insecta; order Hymenoptera; family Scelionidae; genus Leptoteleia; species Leptoteleia sp. ZL-2020. The sequence goes on along the minus strand of JABFPN010000051.1, from coordinate 9,348 downwards.
TTGCTTTTAAAACAATTCCAAATGGTTTTGTATTAAAAGACAGTCAAGGTAATTGGAAGGAAAGGCTTTTTTTAAAATGAATATCTTATTTCAGTAGTATGTGTTCAGACGAAAGACTGCATTGCTTATAACATGTGTATTTTAAAAAGAACATTGACTTGTTAAAGACACGTCGAACGTGCATTGTACGATTCAGGTGTATTACATGGAAAATAATTTTGGAGCCTAACGATCCATTATGTAAAGAAACATTTTTGTACCCAACATTAAACTTATTTTCATTAATTATTTTTTACATGAATGTATAATTTCTAAATTTATTATTAATACAAAGTAATGATTAATGACGTTATTATTATTTTTGTATTTATGAAGTTTAAAAAACAGTATTTAAAATTCAACCAGTATTAAAAAATAAACATTTTTTAATTGCTTACAATTTTAATAACAAGTTATATAGAAAGTCGATTTTCGTACATCATTACTTTAAAATTTCAATCATTGCTCTATTAAAATATCGAATTCAATGTATTATGCTTAAATTTTTACAAATAATTGTTTAATATTTTTTTCCTCGTATCCTTCACTTTTATACACAATATTTTCTTATAACTTTTTGATGAATGAAAATATCAGATGTATTTGATTGAATAAAATTATCATATTTCATTATCACCAAGTGCATTTATCGAGAGAGAGACAAAAAGGAAGATTAAGCTCCAAAGAAATCACCTCTACATTCTGTAGCATGATTTAACGTTTTTATCAAAATATTTTTTATAATGCCACGGACATTTTTCCCCGATAGTTATCCATCATTTGGAACAAGTTTTGATTTTCTTTCCGTCAGTATGTAAATATTTCAAGTAATTGCTCGGAGGAACTTTAAAAATGTATTATTAATAATCATCATACGTGTCAATACACGAGTAGAATAAAATAAAAAATAAAAGAAATATCAAAGTATAAAATTTATTTAGATCGTTTGATTTTATTATCAATTAAAAGTATTTTATTAAAATGAAAGAAAACGTATCTTTCATTTAAAAACTTTTTACATTTACCATTTGAATATTTATATACATTCACACAGTAGGATTTACGTTTGCAAAATTAAATTACCTTTTTCGTAAAGCCAATGTTTAAAGTAAAAATTACAAGTTGATGAAATGGAAACAAAATTTCTCAATAGCAATGATAACAACAAATTTAAACACATGCCATTGTGTACACCGAGAAGAAAAGGAACATTACAAATTATCATTTTTCATATAAATTTAACGAGATACTGGAAAAGGAAATATTTTTGCCATAAATAATACTAAAATTTAAAACTGTCGCGTCGACTTTTAGTACAAAGATACTAAAAATTGCCCTTACGATTATCACTTTTACAACCTCGAATAGGTAAAAATTTCCACTAACCATAGCTGACCCTAAATTAATGTAAAATATTTTAAATATTTATCACTTGTATCCCCATTGTAAATTTACAAATCGAAATCTCTTAAATTTAAAAAACTCAAAGAACATTCTATTCCCATTTTTTCCTCTCGGATATAAACGAAAAAAAAAAAGAATGAATAAAAAAGAGGAAAAATAAACAGGTTGTTGAACTAAAAATTTCAGGTCACAGATGGTACAACTAATCGTTCCATAACAAACCAATGAAAATCTAAACTCCAATTACCTCTCCCCCCCCCCCCCCTTATAACGTTTGATCCGTCGCAATAAAATATGCTCAACGATCCCTTTTCCGAGTTTTGATTATAAAATACTTCCGAGGAAATAAAATGATAAAGCGGAGCGACTGGACCGGAGGACGAAAAAAAAGAAGCAGACAAAAAAAAAGAAGAAGAGGAAGGATCAGAAGAGAAAAAGAAAAGAGAAGTTAAAAAAAAAGAGGTGGGGAGAAGTGGCAAATAAAATGCGATTAATTCGCGGTAATTTTAGCGATGGTTTAAATTTCTTCCGAGATAAGTCATAGCGAAGGAATAGCCACGCACAATTTTACACGTGTGCGTAGTTACGTGTAGCGAAGCCAAGGTAAGGACACGCTCTTCACCTCGTCTCGCCACCGAGAGTGGGTTCATTGGACGCCGACGGCCGCAAATTTACCGTTAGGTAGTCTTCTTGGCAAAACCCTACAGCGCGCTCGGGGAAGAGCCTGCGTTCCTTCTTCGGATTCCACGCGACGCCCGTGTCATCGCTGGGATTCGCTATTCGAGCCGGAAGAGAAGCCAAGCGTAAACGTTGCGCTTCGCCGCGAACCAGAATCCGTCAACAATCTCGCGAAAGATCTTTGCATGGTCAAGGTGACACCGACAGTCGCCGCGGCCTAACAATTTCTCGCAAAAATTCGCCATTTTCGCCCGGCTCCCCGCGATTTTTTTTTTTTTTTCTTTTTCGTCCAAGCTTTTTCGACTTCCCCGCGTCGCTCCGGATTGCGATTAATGTTTGCAAACACGGACGGAAAATTTGTCGCAATTATGACTGCAAATAATTGACCGCTGAGAACGGTACGATGGGAAATATTGTTGTTGTTATTTTTGTTTTGGATACAGGTTGATCTTTAAGTAGATAATATTTCACAAAGCAAGAGCATAGGTTTTCAATATCATTTTTAGGACTAAAACGGAAATATTTCCTTTTATTTCCGGATATCTTTCCGAAAAATAAAGTTCTCTTTTCTAGATTAAAAAATTATATTTAAAATTGCCGCGCTATAACTGTAATGTAGGAAATGTGGGAAACATTACTATGAAACTTTACGGTGAAATATTACTCGGGGAAAATTTCTTTGGAAAAATTACCGTAATTTATAACGAACGAGTTTTATCCGGCTGATTTGAACCAGTTTTCTTATTATTCTAGGAAAAAGAATATGAATATTGTTTCGTTAAATCGTGTCTTACAATTATCAGAAAAATTTACATAAAGGCTGGGAAAAATATGACGCATAATATTATTGTTTCTAACTTTGTTCCATTTTACATATTAATCTTTAATTAAATATTATTGTTTTTAACAGCAAAAAAAATTATTATGATACATCACTAAATATGCTTTTAAATTTCCCATATTTTTTTTTTCATAAATACTCAGAATTCAAGAATTTTAAGTACGCTAATTCAAGCAGACTATTATATAAATTGTCAAAATGACGTCATTTTGAATGCTACCATATGTGCTCCTGTTTTTTATATCATATAACTGAATAAAAAATATAAATTTTATATTTAATTTATATAACACAGTAAGTCAATTTATATTTACCTATCTTTGTATATATTATATTAACAATTATAAATATATATAAAACTTTTTCTTGATATCGATAAAGCATTGCGAAGTGAAATATTAATCTTATAAATCTGTTCGCCCTTCTCCATTTTATTATTAAGAAACGAAGTACAACAACAAAACCGATTTTAATGAATCATTCTGTATAGTCAGTGACTTTAATGCTCGACCTTTTTAGAATCAAAAGTAATGATGTGCGCACCAATTCCGGTCGGTGTCAATATAAATAAAACGGACGACGGTTGCCAGGGAAGAAAATTAAAAAAAAGAAAAAAGAAGGAACGTTGCAGTAAAATTTTGCAGTTGTTAATGTACAAACATCACAGAAACACACTTTTCTCAACGAATATTTTGTTGGGATAGTGACTCACTGTGCCGCTTAAAAGCCACGTAAATTTCTACAGGAGAATAATCTTTATGGACGCGACGATCCTTTTCTTCTTCTTCTTTTCATCGTTATTACCAAAAATTATTTTAATTTTGTTGTACCGAACACTTTTCATTGTTTATAAAATTATAAAAATTTGCTATAATTTATCGCGCGGTAACATTGGGAATACACACTCACAAAACTGTCTATTATAAAGCATATATTTATCTAAAGAATAATCCCATTTATATTAAACGAATTTTTTTCAATTTTTATTAATTATTATGAAAGTATAGTTAGCTTAATAAAATAAGCCATTTTTCCGATTGCTAATCCAGTACTTTTATAGACTCCACATTATATAAATAATCACGTAGGTACACAGTTTTTTTAGGCTGCTCATTATAAAATGAACAGTCTATAATTCTATATGACAATAAATTTAAAAAATTGTATGACAAACTCACCATTTTTTTTTCATCTCGTCCCGTGCATAAGCTGAATTAATTTTGGTCCAACCACGGCAGCCAACCGTCCGTTATTCGTCACAAAACTGCAACGAAAAAAAAAAGTTTTAATTTAATCCCATATTCTTGCATTACCTATAATATAATAAAATTCAATCCTACACTCAGAAAACTGTCTATTTAAGAGTAACAGAATATTCTTATATTAAATAGGATTTCCACTCATTATATGGACAAAACGAAATTCTATGTATAATAAGAATAAATAATTCTTATAAAGCATTTATTTATCTAAAGAATAATTCCATTTATATTAAACGGATTTTTCAAGAAAAGAATAAAAATAGTTTCAGTTTAAGAATATTCAACAGATGATACAAATTTAACCTACACTGAGAAAAAAGTTATATTGAAAATTACTATACCATATGAGTTCTAACAGATATCGTCTATGGTGTCTACGAAATTACTATACCAATTATAATGAAATTTTCCATTCGATATAATAAAATTTAATATACTAGTATGATAATAATCACCAAAATAACAAGCAAATTTACAACACTAATATAAAAAAATTTACCATGCATATCGAATGGAAAATTTCTTTATAATTGGTATAGTAATTATGCTGACACCATAGACGATATCTGTCAGAACTCATATGGTATAGTAATTTTGAGTATAACTTTTTTTCTCAGTGTAACAATTGCATGCAGTATATATAAATATGTACATACCCACACTAAATATGAAAATATGTATATTTTAAATTGTTCGAAGCACTAATTTATCTTGAAATTTTGCACACACTATACACACACTATATAATTAATTAAACAACACAGCTGAACTAGGCTTATATATTTACAAATACAAATAGACATTATTATAATAGATTAAAATCTAATTAGTAATATCTGAGATAATATTTATCATAACATTAATTTCCTTTTAATATAAAAACTTAATTTTTTTTGTTTACTAACTAAATATTCTTATTTTTAATTGATTTTCTATTAATTTTAATAGGAAAATTTTCTTTGTACAGTTTTCTTAAAGTAAGTATATTTTTCAAATTTTGCAAGTATACAACCAGTTTATTAACGATGTTAATAATTTTTATTAATCTTTTCTATCCGTGCAGAGATAACGGACGAATTTTGGGTTATTCGAAGCGCATTGAGACGCGTTACGTAATTGGCAATAGGAAAAGGGAATGAAATAATTTGTTGCTGTCTTTCTTGATTCAGCGCAATATTTACAGCTATCGCTCCGCTACTGTGGCGATGCGAATGATCTTCGTGCGCTTCACCTGTTGTTGAATGCGCCGGAAGTCTGGGTAAAAAAAGTTTCATAGAACATTTTGCGAAACATTTTTCCGCGGCGCAGAAAATGCGCGCCACCATTGAGCGATAAAAATGTTAAAATGGCAATAAAAAGGAGTGGCAAAAATGGTACCATTCGTTTCCACTTCTCTTGATTTTAAATTCTGCTTTTATAAAGAACAACGGCCGTTGGTAGTGGAATAATACGCCGCGCGATGAATTTCGAACCATTTCAACCATATCAATGAATTGTTACGAAAATCTTGAAGGAAAAAAAAAATAATAATAATATTATATAAAATTAAGTAAATAGTAAAATAATGTGGCGATTTATATTTTTGGAACCATTTCAACCATATAAATATTGGTAACGAAATTTTTTATAAAATAATAATAATAATGTAATTTAAAGTTGAAATTGTTAAACAGTTTGAATTAAATTTCAAAATTTCAAAATTGAAAATTTGTCGTATATTTATTTAAGGAAATTTAAGCACGATGACGAAAAGTTTCGCAAATATTCCCACTCGAAAATTTGCGATCGATCAATCTTACGCGTTATTATTTAAACTATTGCATAACCGTTTATCCGTAAGAAGATTTCACCGACAAAACGAAATTCCTTTAACCGTTAAACGATTTTACTTTTTACTCCGACGTGAATCAGTTCAGTGTTACCAGAATCCACTAATCCTTCAAACTTTTATTAAAGCGTTTCCAGAATGAACGGCAATTAAATTTATTGTACTTCTAAATTTCTTCCATTTTCCGTAAATCTGTATTAAATTTTTATTTTACACCGAGAGAGAAATTGCCTCACTACGCCCACTTAAATATTTTAAGTTATTATTAAAGTACGTTAGGTGAAATAAATTTGTTGTTGGATAAATAAAAAAAATTATAGTTACAATAACTAATTCTATTGCAACATCCTTTTTTAGTTAATTTTTTTTACAACTCATGTAATTTAGTTCGAATAACTAATACTAAAACTTAATATACACTGCATTTACATTATACTGCAAATGCATTTACATCGGTTGTAAAATAGAAATAAATGTAAATATACTTATATATGTTTAATTTTGACTATTATAAATTTATTTAATGAAACCTAATCATATAATTTTTACTCAATTATTAACATATTAATCAATGAAATTGAAATTCAACCAATTATGTAATTAACTATTACATAAATTCCAAAATTTTACTATTACTTATTGCAAAAATATTTACTTTTCCTTAAGTCGGTACCACAAATGTATGTTTGGGAATTTTTCGTTCCTCTTAGTGTAGGACTTTTTTTTATCCTCCCCCCAAAACAGAAACGGCGAACTTTTCGATGTTATTAGTGTAGGTGCATTAGATCAATGAATCGCCATTGTGGCACAGGAAGGAAAACGGACATGCGGGATTGAAAAATGGATCTAACTCAGCTGCTCCGTTCTCCCACGCTTTTCAAGAGATCCTTTTACTATCAATCGAAAATATGATCTTATTCTTACCTGTACACATCTTTTTCCTTTTAACTGTCAATTGCACCCTTTCCGCTTTTTCTAATGTATTATGTATGAGACGAAAACAATGCCAACGGTCCTGCGGCTAACTTTTTAGCAACCTGCACATATCACGAAATAAATTAAGAATTAAAGTATTTTTATTAAATAATTATATTAAATAATTAAAATAGATTCTTACACTGACAAAAAAAATCTTTAAGAATTACTGTACTGGTACCTTCTAAGAGGTATAAAATAACTATAAAATAAATTATAAAATATAGTAACAATTATTAATAAATTTCTCTCAGAATACATTGTTAAATAATTGAAATAAAAAATTTTTGATATAATCATTTTATCTTTCCTAGATTTATAAATAAAAACATAATATTAAAGTTGGAAAAAAATCTTAATATTGTATTTTAAATGGTATGAGTATAATTCAATTAAGGTAGTTTATTTAAGGGAAAAATTAAGTGTAAAATGTTCAATAAAAATCTTAATTTCGTTTCATTCAAATAAGAGGACGATTAATGTGTTGAATGAACGATGAGAATAGGGTAGTATGGTGTAGTAAGGTGTGTGAATTAAATGAATCGTAAAAGGGTGAGTTACACGGTTACTAAACACCGGAGGTCCCCGAATAATTCACCTGAGCAGGTGGAAAAAAGGGTAGGAACGCTTAAAAAGGGATATCAATGCAAGTGCTTGAAAGGAATACGTTGCGTCTTTGTGGGAGATATTTCCTGAGGGCTAAATCATCGAATACCTATTACAGTTTTCAGCAATTTAACGTTAGGTTTTTGTGTACATAACAGTGATTGATTATCAGTTGCAAATAACTTGTAACTAATATATATATATTTATAAATAACATTAATTATAAATATAATTATATACCTAAAATTATATATATTTATAAATAATATTAATTATAAATATAATTATATATCTAAAATTATATATATTTATAAACAATATTAATCATAAATATAATTATAGATATAATCATAAATATGATTTATGATATTTAATGGATAGAAAATAAAAAAGGTCTTCTTTCGTGCCAAACTGAAATTGATTCCGCCAAAAGGAATCCGCTAAAGGTCACGTTATAAAATTTGTACAAATAATGTAACCCGTAGGAATCCGATTACGAAATCAGATATGGACATCATTCATTACTCGCCGTATAAGTAATTAAGTTCACACAGTTGTGTATTAATAAGGGGGAATTAATTTGGAATATAAAAATAAGGAAGGGAGATATGAAAAGTTATTCAGATTCTATTGTATATGATATATACAATATTCTTTCAGTGCGTTAAGTTATGAGCATTCAGCCATGATGCACAACGGCTTACTGAACATTGAAACTGGCAAATCTTACTGTGTGAACATTCCGGTAAAATAAAAGTACGCGCTTTAAATTTTAAGTTACCTGCCAACTCGCGGTGTTAAAAGTAAACGAAGGAACTTTTATTCCAACCTATTGACTTTTATAAAATACGAATCAGTTTTGGGAGTTTACTAGTTTAGAAAATTGATTTTTAGTATAATAAAATATAATAAAAATATGTAAATTTTAAACTTTTGTAACGTAAGTTAAAAAGTAACAGATTTTTGCTAATAAACTAAAATGCTTTGCTAAAAACTATTTGCTTAACGATGCGTCCTTAAACTATAATTAAATATATCTTTATTACTAAATATTTCATCGATTCTAATCAAAACTCGAATAGTCATGACTAAAATTTTATAATCACCACAAAAATGTGTTTTCTTCATTTTTATTCATGCAGTTAATACTAACAATTCTCCTTTACGAGTGTACATTTCGGTCTCCTTAGAATGTAATCTATGTTATTTTCAAAATAACTGTACCATTGGAAAAATCGTTCAGCTATAAAAAAAAAAAGAAAAAATTTTCTTTCACAACGATTTCATCGACCGATTTATTAAGGTTTATTGTTATCGGCTTAAAAATGTTATAATGGTATAGTAACGCCCGCGAGTACCATAGACAAGGTGTCGGTACCAGCGGCCAAGGTATGGTACTTTCTCGGCCGTCTCTTTTTAGCGCGAAACCGCAAGACCCGCGAACGAAAAGTCGAAAAGCTTAAGAAAAGTCGAGGGCACGGGTAAGTAACTGAACCGAGCGGGAACGACGCATGCGCTCGCGGAGAGCAGAAATCCGCTCGGGTGAATTGTTTCCGCCACCGTGTCAGCAGAAGAAGGGCCCTGAAAAAAGGCAGAGATAAGCGAACGTGAAAAATAGAGAAACCGAGGGAGAGAGAGAGAGAGAGGGAGGGAGGGAGAGAGAGAGAGAGAGAGAGAGAGAGAGAGGGAGAGAGAGAGAGAGAGAGAGAGAGGAG
>JABFPN010000050.1:0-87780 GCA_022817305.1 Leptoteleia sp. ZL-2020 | reverse complement strand
TTTTTTAGGTAGCATTGACTACAATGTCAGAAAAGATATTGTTGAATCAATAAGCAATTAGAGGAAAACTATAAGGAATTGTAACGAGAGATTTATATGAAGATTGCTCAAAATTTATGGGGTTTTAGATAAGGGTGATTTTTTTACTTGCAAAAAAAAACTTACAAGATTTTATTCAATCAATGGAAGTTCGTTTGAGGAAAACATTATTATTATTATGCCATTGTTAATTTTAAATGAAAATAATATAAGTGAGCAATAAACATGATATTAATAAATACAAATATGAATAAACTGTATTTGACGTTTATCAAATTGAATGATTAAAAATTATCGTGTGTATACATCAAACTATTGCAAATATGCAACATCCACGAAAATGTGGCGTACGAATTGAAATGTACTTTATACCAGTAAAATATTTATTCGATTGAAAATTATTTTGAATTAAATGAATACTGTACATTATTTAACATTTATGTATTTGATCTTTTATTAATCAGATTCCATATGTGACGTTGTATTAAATATGTTAGCGGTGCATCTACATGTAAATGTAATTAAATGTAACATTGCATTACCCAATAAAAAATAAATGCGTGTTTTATGACATTAACAGGAAATCATTGTTACATTACTAATATCATATTATTGTTATTATACTTTTATTAATTTCATTACTAATACGCAATTACCACAATAAAAGAAAGAACTCGAATTTAAAAGTATAAAGAGTTATTTACTATTTAATCGAGTAAAATACAATTAAATTAAATGCGGCAAGGAAATACATTTACAACAGGTAACTCACAAATTACGTTAAAAGCATATAATAGAATTAATGCTGAACTAGTACTGAAACTAAAATTGACACAACCAGTAAATAACGCTCCCGTGTTTGTATAGTAGATTGATTTCGAATCTAAGCTAAGAGAATTGTCACACACGTGACATATATTTTCAACAGAAATTCACATAACCCACATAAGATACGAAAATGAAATATCTATAATATTTGACTAGATTTATCTTGCGTTTGATGAAATTGAAATCAGTTTTGAATTAAGTATTTAACATACATTTCAATAAATGTATTAATTCATGATAAAAATTATTGCATGAAGGGTAAAACGTCAATTAAATTTTTGAAACATTTAAACAAAGTGTATTAATATAGAAAATTATATTTGCTTTTAACATCAATTACATTTTAAAACGATGGTAAAAGCAATTACTGTCACAATGGAATAATGAGAAATGTAATCAATCATACTTTTCATGTGATAGGCATTTCAGGTACTTATGATGAGTTTTACGTACATCAAACTTAATTAAATTGTAAAACAATAAAATAATATAATTCTTTATCATTGCATTTCATTTTTGTTTCGAGGAGAAAAATTGACACAATGTTAAAAACAATGTTTTCTGTTATATTTTCTCAGTGTAAGATGCTTTATATTCATAAATCAGTAAAAAATTGTTATTAATATGATGCAAAATGTACATTAAAAAGTAAAAAAATTTTTCACACAATACAGAAAGTATTGAAAATTTACATTAATAGATTAGTGATTAATTTTATTAAAAGGAATAACATTGCATCGAATATGAATTATTTATAGAATAGATATAAGATTAGTATTATAGAATAGTAATTGTTATTAAATTAACCATTTACTAATTAATATATGAATACATTTTGCAATAATCCGTTCATGATGTAATGTAAAAACAAATTATGAAACATACATTATTAATGTATTGAATTTATGTATGGTAATAATAAAATCCAATATTTTAATTAAAATAATGTATGCGTTAAAAATTAGTATAAAATCAAAATATACAAAATTAAAAAATTATTATAAATTAATTAATATTCAGTATTCTTCACTCCAATATGAAGAATATAATGCAAATCCAAAAATTGCTTCTCAAATATTGATTTGAAAGATCTTTTTGATAACCATACGGCAATAAAAATGTCAAAAATATAATAATAAATTATATTTTAATAATAAATGGTAATAAATTTGTAACTATTATACATTAAAGGACTACAATTTAATTTAGTCCTTTATAAATCATATATAAATAGGCATATAAACATTGATAATGGTATGAATTATTTAAATATTTATATCACTAGAAACATAACAAACATATTAAATAATTGAAAAACATAATAGACAATAGAGATAAAATGTAACAATTCATTTATTGCATTGCTATTCGTTACTGAATTTATATTATTAAATCAAAATTTTTCAACAATGCAACCAAGCAATTAAACATACTTAAAATGTTATTTTTGACACTGAGTTTATCAACACAGTCATTGCAAAAATACAATACAACACAAATAAAACAATATTATTAATTTTTTGAAACAGTTTATGTTTATTCTGAACACTAATACTGTACATATAGCCAGTTAACTTGTAAGGACAATGTGTACGGGTGGGAAATTACTATACATATAACATGTTAATTCCCAAGAAATAGAGAAACATCACAGAATCAATAACAATGAGATCGTACATCGTCGCAAAGTCATCACAAATTGGGAACTGAGGCGATGACTCTGAAAGGATGTACAATGCTTAGTCACTTAAACAATTCAGAATTTGAATCCTCGATGTTACAGAAAATTGGAATGAACACCTATCATTTAATGTTAAGAAATACACAGTAGCCATCACCATTAAATCATCTTGAATTATATAGCGGTGATTGTTATCCATATATCATAAGACTATGATATCAGGAGACAATCATTGAAACACATTGACACATTAACGATTAATGTACAACTAGAGCGAGTCCCAAACATATTATGATACCAGATAAATTTCTTTGAAGTGTCAAAATATATGAAGAACATATTAAAATAATTTGACACTCTTTCGTGAAATTGGATTTTAATTTCAAAATTAATTTGAGAATCGCTGTTTGAGCTAAACAGTATACAGCATACATTGTAAACTATAACTGCATAATATATTATTTATAGAACAGCTTTTAATGTACATTTATTATATATATTTATAATATATTTATATTATGTATAATTTATAAATACTTTAGCGTGTGCAAGTTTATGCTTCAATGCGGTAATTCTTATGCATTTCAGGCTTAATATTGTATACAAGCTCTAAAATCTTCTGCATTACCTGCAAATAACAATATTCATTATTTTAGTAAGTTATAACTGTTGTAAGAATTAACATTGTTTTATAAATAAAATGTATGACTGAATACTTACAGGGTCCTTGTGTGTCATTAATAATTTATTCATTTCTTCGATTCTTACTTTTGTGTCGGCCTCAATACGAGCAGCAATATCCTCTTTTGAACCCATGTGCTGCATTTATTAACGATATTATTTAATATTTATTTGTAATTAATGCTGGTGATATTCTACATCATTATTATATCTACATTTTACATAATTATTCAAATAATATATGAACAATTGCAATATTTTCTATAATCAAAATATTACATTCCAGATAAAACAAGTTATTCATTGTTTTTTTTAAAAAAAACTAACCATAATATTGAAAATATTATATGTATTATAATTATATTTTAATCATATATATTATTTACATTATTCATAGCTTAAAATATCATTGAATAATTGAAAGTAATATAAGATATTTTCACTGTATTTGTATTCTTCATATATTTGTAAACATTGAAAGTATTTAAAACAAAATAGAATATATAATATTATGTAAATTTATGATATCAATGAAAATTAATAATTGTACTTACGTTAATTACAATTTCTTCGAACAAAATATAATAAAAACAACAAAGGAATGTGAAAGATAATTACAATATGTACTTACATTTAACCATAAAGAAGAGTAAAAAATTGCGATAAAGTTTATATAGTATAAACTATATTCATTCAAATTATTTATTTGCCTCTTCTTGCATATATTTGAATTGTTTGAAAATTATTAAAACAAAATAAATTGTTACATTTTACTTCATACATTGCCTAAAATATTTCATAATATATTGTATAGTCATACCTTGGTTTCAAATTCACGAAATTGTTTTTCACGTTCCTGCCGATATTTTTCAATTTCATCCTGAGCTTCTTCCTTTGCTTGTTTCAATCTGCGAGCTTTACCTATAACACAAACAAATATTGTTCAAAATTATTTATCTAATAATAATACATGATATATAATTTTAATTAATGTTTAATGATATAATTATTTTTTATTCTTTTGCAAAATAACTAATAAAAACATGAAAATAAAAAACAATATGTATACATATAAACATTATATTACATAATATATAAAAGTAATAAATTTAAACATTTAAAACAATGATGAAGTGTTTTTAAAAAATAATTTCACATAATATATAAATTTATTTATAACAAAAATACAGATGGCTATTAATTCTAGATGAATATTCTAAACTTATTATAAATATTGTTAATTTTAAGCAGATTTTAATAATTGATAAATGTATGCCATTTATTTTTATTTTTTATATATATAAAATTAAAACTGTAATTGTTTACATTTTAAAAATCATAATAAATCATGATTCATAAGTAAATGTTATTGTTTAGTTACAATGACCTTAAGGATATGAACAAGGCCTGCCATCACAGTGTGAGTGTTTTTTATAATCAAAATTTAATTAACTTATTTTTTATGATATTCGGACCAGAGCACCATTCCATGGGTATGGGATTACAATTTAATTCACAATAATATATACACTAATGCATATTCTCAAAGAATAGTCATTACTACTACTTCCTTTCAAACGACAAAAAAATCGTAAAAATCACTATCCTTTAAGAACATGTATTAATGCATATATTATTGTGAATGTCTATCATAAAAATACAAATTAAATAAATTTTGACTACAAAATCCACTAATTGCGTGATAGCAGACCCTGTCTGAAAGATCATGTCTGAAGATTTCCTTTAATTGATTTTATTATTAAAAATGTTAATTTTTACTTTAATTTAATTTGGAATTTCATTTAAAATTTTAACAAAAACAATTATATTTATCAAATAATTAAAATGAAAATTTATTGTATTAATAAAAGTGTAGCAATTTAATTTATTATTTAATAAAATAATTAACAAAGAGAGAAGCTAATACTCAAACGCCGAATCCATCAAATTTCTCTATTATTTAATTTTTCTACGAAATCACATGACATGACAAATTGCTTCAATGAAATGAACGAGTAACAAACGAAATGAGGTTAACTTTATCCCAAATAACCATTTAATGAAATATTGGAGGAATTAGATCATTTATGTTAAAACACTTATTGGTTTTTAACAAATAGTCATGAATTTTAATTAATGAATTGTTATACAAGCAGGTTACACCCAAATCAGATGAAACACGACAATTGGAATCTTTCTGATACGCGTTACTTTTCCTTCGACAAAATAATTGTCTTTGGACTTACGCTTTCTTGCATCCGAAACTTTTTCGGCGGCTCGCTTTTCCGCAGCTAAAAGTTGTTGAATTCCTTGCGTATGGCTTGCCATTTTTTAATCAACGAAAAAGACCGTGAGACACACTAACGTTTAATCGATCATATGACTAGAACTTTTGCATCGGCAGCTTGATGGCGCTGTTACCCTCTTTCACGTGATCATGCACCCACGTGATGCGCGAGCCTTTCAAAAAGGTGCATACTCATGAACGAAATTGTTAAATTAAAAATATATTTTCTAGTAAACAATCTGTTCATTTAAACATTGTTTAATAAAAATAAGATAAAAAATAATTATAAATTTAAAATATCTCATTTTGTCGGATATGATTAAGGATTAAGTGATTAATAATATAATGATATAATTTATTCAATACAAACTTTTATAATTATTTAATATATTTTAATTGAAATATGCTTTAACATATCTTATAAATATTATAATTAATTGTGATTTTAAAAGCAAAACTATTAAAAATTAATAAAATAATTGATAAATGTTGTTAATTTATCAATCTAGTAAATTGAATAAATTATCAGATTTATCATAACTAGTTAATAATTAATTAAACCTAATTGTTAAAATTTATGATTTTTTCATTCTATGAAGAATTACTAAATATCTATTTTTTCCGTGTGTACATACATTTAAAAATTGTTTTTCATTGAAAAATCAAATATCTTATCTGAACATTCTCATTACCATAAACATAAGATGAATTCTTCAAACTAAAGATAAGATATTCCATCCTTTAAATTTACTTAATAAAATGTTTGTTCATTTATGATATAGCATTATATATACGAGAAAATTAATTCATATTAACATAATCATTGATCAATAACTATTTTAATTGATAAACAAACTTCAATTGCATATATACCAAAAATATTGAGCATTCAATGAAAGAACTTTATACATTTAAAAAAAAATTCGCTGAGGAAATTGGAATTATAAGTAACGAAAGAGTATGAATCATCATCTCTCCCACCATTTTACAGGTAACACTCTGACCTAAGCGGGGTTGATTATTGATATTTCGTTGACGTCCACTCAAGCACTATGTGCAGCGCGTGGCTGAAATGGGTTTATTCGACCGTTTAGTAACCGTAATAATTAGTCTAAAAAGAAAAGACGTAAACGTATTAATCGTCGGCTTGAATAACAGTGGGAAATCTACGGTCATCAACCAATTCAAGCATGAAGACGAACGTTGCATCGACATGGTACCTACTGTAGGTTTTAATGTCGAGAAATTTAAGTGTAAGTTCAATTGCGACGAGCAATCGATACACTATATAACAAATGTTTGTGACGTTTGTACACGTTCAAACCACAATTTTTTCCACCATTATCACTTTCCAAGAAATTTTTGCAACTTTAAAAGTCTCACGAAGTTAAATTAAATTAAGTGACATTGAAATGCACATTTCTTTATATATGTTTCAGATAAAAATGTTAGTTTCACAGCCTTTGATATGTCAGGACATGACCGCTACAGATCATTATGGGAACACTATTACAAAGACTGTCAGGCGATTATATTTATTATTGACAGCAGTGATAGATTGAGATTAGTTGTTGCAAAAGAAGAATTAGATATGCTTCTTCAACATCCTGATGTTGCCGGTGAAATAAATATATTTAAATTCAACACGTTAAGCAATAAGTTTTGCACCCAATAAGACATTTTTTTAATTATATGATACTTACAATTTTGATATACACATATTACATTTTAAATCACTTATAAAATACATAATATAAAACAAGTGAAAAATTACACTTTTCAAGAAATAAAATATATTCCGATTGCAATAACAATCTTATTATTTTTCGCTTCGTTTACAAAATGAGAAAAAATGATAACTATTTTCTTTGTATATGTTACTTTTACTTCACATGACGAAGAAAACCATGTTTCATAACATTCATTTATATATATTTAATTATTTTTAGGACGTAAAATACCTATTTTATTTTTGGCGAACAAAATGGATTTACCAGATTCACTGACTACGGTTAAACTTGTGTCAGGACTCGGACTGGATCGAATAAAAAATAAACCATGGCACATACGGGCAACAAATGCCATTACAGGAGAAGGATTGCAGCCTGCGATCGAATGGTTGACCGACCAGCTGCGCAATGTTTGTACAAGTAAAAGCTAATGAAAATACTGGTGGTTATTGACACCAGTTACGTGTATGCACATTTCTAGTAAATATAAAGCACAAATTACAAATATAAAGCTTGTGTCCTGCGTAGATAATTAATAAAAAAAACTATTCTCGATATTAATCAATGTGAGACATGCCTAAATAATATTTGTAATTTTTGTTTTATATTCTTTAATATAAATCATATCGAGTATATGAAATCCGTCCACAGAAATAACACATTTTATACAATATATTTGTCTAAATATGTCTAGTTTGATAAATTATATATAATGTAACAAAAACATTTTAAAATGTGAGTAATTTTTCTAAAGCCGAGTCATACTTAAAACGATCAAAGAGATGACTTTGCTTGACGTTGACTTTAAACAAACTAAAACATAAGAAATTTGTTCATAAATGCATTCTAAAGTCCAGGGTATATCATATACCTCCATTGAATACGAATAACATTAATTAATGTTTTATTTTAATAAAAACGCATTAAATGAATTCATGAAATATATTTGTGTATTATAAACGCATACAAACCCTATTATAATCTTTGTATTATTTTATAATAATATATTATTTTGGAATTCATAAAATGGAATGTATAAGCTTATCTCAATAAATGGATTTGTTTTTTCAAAAAATGTTAAAACTTATTACAGCGAACAAGACTACGCCAATTCCTACCAAAACCCATTGAAGGATCTGTAATGTATTCAACGTTAAACATTTTTTTCAGTATAAGATAAATACTATTCATTTTATATGTAAAAGAAATCTTACTTTGTCTTGCCATTTTCTGTTGGCTATACACTGAGTAAATGGCATTCGTGAAAAGTGAACAGTACTGTACAGAGGAATCCACACTTTTGGAAAAAGCCAAAACAATATCGTATCCAAATATTTTCGTAAGATGAATGACTTGCGAGTCACCAAGTCTCTCATCTAAAATTATAAAGATATTGAGATAATAAAAATTTCCATATTAATTTAAGAAAAACGTTTAAGAATTTCATTGTCGAAAATGCGATTGTACTTTTTAAATATAAATAAAACTTGGAAAAAAATTATATATACTACCTCAACATAGTTATACATTGCTAGATCACAAATGGCGTGAGCATCTTTGTGTCTAAAAGCAGTAAATTGTGGAAGTACTTGTTCTAAATCTGAATTATATTTTTCCATTAATTCATCCAAGATCAAAACATCTTCAAAGCCCTGCATGTAATTCATGAATACGCTAATTAATTGTTATAATTTATACATACATATAACTTTTATTATGTAAGGTCAGTCAAATATAAATTAGTTCAAACCAAATTTAATGTTCAATTCAAAATAAAACGTAATAAATAATAAAATACTTACTATCTACATAAATTACTAATATTTGCCGCAGTCTAATGCTATGTTCTATTAAAACTTATTTCACAAATAAAAACAAATAATTATTCCGTAAGAATCAGTACTGACAAAGCACTAATTACTGTAATGAAATTTAACGTAAATATCCGTAAAAAAATTAATACATTGTTATTATGTCGCTTAAATTTCCAAAACAAACACGATTTTAAAAAATAAATGAAAGCAGAAAACACTTACAGTATTCATTCCCATTGCATAAAAAGGAACCATGGCATGAGCAGCATCTCCGATTAGCAAAGCTGTTTTTCCAACATGGTAAGGTTTGCACTGTAATAATGTAATATATATTAATAAAAATACCTATACATTAATATGTATATATTACTATGCTCACAACTTTACCTTTATTGATATTAAAGTTTTTGGTTTGATATCAAAGAAATTCTCAATTAACTGGCGCTTATCAATAATTGGTACGGCATCTGGGAAATGTTCCATACAGAATTCTAATAATTCATCTGGGGTATTAATGCTTTCGAATGTCTTGAACGGTGCAAAAATATTTCCTGTAAAGCTTCCGTCATCATTAGGTAAAGCAATCATCATAAAATTTCCACGTGGCCATATGTGCAGATGGTTGCTGCTAACAAACTGTAAAATACAAATCTTAATTTAAACATCCATAATTTTAAAACCATTCTTTTAAATTACTTTAATATTTTATAGCTTGGATATGTGTGAATTATACAGTTTTCCTTACAATATGATATTTATAAAGTACATTTTAAACTTTATAAAATATGCATTATAATATTTGATAATATTTTTATCAAAGAATAGAACCCGTTTCCTCGCAGTTACCAATCACATGTTTTACCACCACTCGGCGCCGCCGGTTGGAAAAATATTAAACCCCATTAAACTTTAGTGTAAACATGCGTGAAACGTGACCTAAATTTTTCCACTTACAAATACTGGCAACTGTGGGATAACGAGTTCTATTCTTTGATAACGATATTTTATCTTAACAATTTTTTTTTAAATAGTATATCCTACTATAAAGAATACTACGAGTGCAAACACACATCCCCAAGTAATTACAAAATTCAGTAACAACTACTAATAAATTCTCCCCAATACAGAGCTGGATAGGCGAGATTCGACTGTAAAATGAATTTGAGAAATGTCGATCAGTTAAAGGAGGTTAAAGCTAATTTCGAGCTAGTCGGCACAGGAGCATTACAACAGTGGACTATGGCGACGGCGTATCAATTTCAATCTGATATTTTTAACTTCACTGCCAGCGAGACGTAGGCTGCGGACTTCAAACACAAACATGGAATTCGTCAACGAAATATCACAAGATATATTAGTCGGAGGGATATCGCAATAATCGACGTGCAAACAATGACTCTCATGGGCAATACTCCAAAATACGACGCGCGCGTTTTTAGACAATGGGGGTTTATTTGTGAAGCGGGCCAAACGTCTGTAACACTTCACTAGTCACTGGTCAACAACTTTTATAACCAGAGGCTTGTACATTTATAAATAAGTGATTGCTTTATTCTCGAAACTCGATAAAAATATCTGCAACAAATTTGCCTTTTCAAAAATCCCATTCAAACTAATTCAAAGGCCGATTGGAGGTCAATTGGATTTGATCATATTTTGCTCGGGCGTAGCACTACTGCAAATTGCATCTGGCATAACAATATTATTGCAAGTTATTAAATAATACAAAAAGAACAAAAACAAGTTCTAATATATAGAAAGTACTCTGCAAGCAGGTAAAGCAAATAAATTGCAACTAATTTACATTCATGTAAATTAAATTTTATTATTGTTTTACCTTCTCCTTCTCCACAGGAGGGATAATAACTTCAACGTATCCATGTTCGATATAACTTTGAGAAAAATCATATCGTGGCTTCTTGATCATGTATTTTCTCACAGTCGAGTAGGCTCCATCAGCTCCAATAATCAGCTGTGTATCCACTTCCTCAGTTTCATTAGTCTGCACACTGTAAATAATGTTACTATTTGATTCCTTTGAGTACTTGTATATAAATAAAATGTATGACATAAAGCCTACTAAACAACTCGAAGAATCAAACAAATTTATTTCTAATAGTATTTGCTTAGTTTTTGTTCTCAGTTTACATATATTTCAAACATAATGATTAGTCTCTGTTCTACTATTTCTATGAAAGAGGATATATAAATTAATGTAATTTGATTATCAAAAATTAATAAAAAGAAATGTGTTTTTTTAATTTCCTATTTCATAAATACTTAAAATATTCCTCTAAAAAGAATATGTGATTTATCCGAATGTACGTTATTAGAAGCAATCCTAATTCTACCAGCTCTTTTAAACTATACAATTAAAAACCATCTTACTTAAGAAAAGTGAGTTTTCCCAGATCTACGTCGGCACCAATTAGCTTTCGATTAAACATTACTTTGACGTTGAAATTGTGCTCCGCAGCTAGTAAAACAAGAAGGGTCATTGAGTTTAAAGAATTCATAAAACGTCATTGATACAGAAATGACTTTCAAGTACAGAAGGAGTATCAAAGCCAGATAGTCAGTCTTATTATAAAATTCAAGCTGACAGACAACCCAACGTGTTACACGAAAGGATGGAATTACAGTGGCTTCGTTCGCCTCGAGGAACAAGTAACCGTACACCTTTCCAATAACTTTTATAAAATCCAAGTACGTGACATTTTGTGTAATTCAGAGAAATGAGCAGATCACTTGAATTTCATTCTATTCGTCCTTACTTTCTGGTCTATTTTTTTATATTATTTTTCATTTTTTTTTTTCATTATTATGTCTGATATAAATTTTTACTCACCATTTAATAACAATTTATTCAGGAAATTTCTGTTGACAGAATAGATGCACTAAAATATTTTATGATTAATAATTGGTTGCTATCTAACATAATCCAATAAATTATGGACAGACTTACATTGTTATTCACAGGATCATAAATAATTTCTTTCAGAGTGCCATCTTTGGAATGTAACATCCTGCCTTTCATGGCAGCCCCGTGCTCATTGATAAGAACATGCTCCAAATCTACTATCCTCAATGCCATTCTTCCTCGATTTGATAGAGCAAGATTTATACTCACACCTCGCAACTTTTCCACTCGGATATCTAACAGAAAAACATTATATTGAAATAATTATTGAAACTTATAAAATATAATTATAAAAATTATATAATTTATTCAATCGTATAAAAATTTCATTATAATTTGCAACAGCAATAACACAAATTGATTTTATTTTTCAAATGAATTCACCAAATTTCACATTGGCACTGATAATGTTTACATAATACCATTTGAAGGTGACAAACAAAAACAAATTGCAGTTTATATTGATTGGCTTGTAATATACGTAAACTTGAATTTTGAATAGAAACAATGTCTACTTCGTGTGGTACAAACTAAAAATATACACTTTACATGTTAAAGTCAAGCGTAAGCTTCAATGTATTGCAAGTGACCCACATCATCATCAATCTTGAAGACTACTTTCCTTTAATTAAGCTGTGATTACACACTTGTTTTTTTTTTATATAAATCAACTTTGCACAAGAATATAAATCACTGATGCAATTAATAACACAAATAAGGAAAGCAAAATAAATATTTGCAAAATAAATGTGTTAAGCTTTTAGTTGCTTTATTTTCTATGATTAACATATGGGCAATTTGGTACCTGAACGATATTCATAAATTCGAACCGTGTGGCCTCTTTTAGCAAGAACACATGCAACCAAAGATCCAACCTGTGGAAGAAAATTGTCAATTATTTATTGATCATTGTATTATATCGCTTTATTTACTTTTGGTTCATTTGATTATAACCAAAACTATCAAAACTATATTGCAAAATTAGAATTTTAAAATAAACAAAAATTATTATTTGAATATGGTCCCTTTTTAATTAAAAGAAATCAATATAAATTGTTATTACTAGTCAACTTTATTCCACAACAAATGTGCAGTGAAATCATTATGAATATGCAAATTTATTGTGAATTCAATGTAAATCGATTGTGAAATTCATGCTGACCAAGTAGATTATAAAATGATTATTAAAATTATATTTTATAAGAAGAATAAGTGAAATACCAATCCACCGCCAACGATGACAATGTCGAGCTTTTGAGATTCGTTCTTCATGGTGTTTGGAGATAGACTGAAGACTGTAAAAGCCTTTCGCACTTGGGGACAGTTACTTCCACTAGTCTATGCAATATGCGTTTGCACTGTGATAGCGTTCACGTCACTTTAATAAACTGTTTAAGAAGAAAGTAAATAAAATGTCATTGTTATATACTGATATCAGAAATATATATATCTACAGATTGTTATCATAAGATTTGTAACATTTTGTTTCCTGAGTCGACTATTTTTTTCGACTTTTAATTTAAATAATTATTGTTCAAGTTTTTGGTGCAAAATTATAGTTAGTGCAGCATTATAACAGTCAGCTAAAAAATATAAAAAAAAGTATATTGAAAATAATGCATGAATTTTCAAACAAATTACTAAATAAATTGTAATATTCCCCAAACATCAAATTTAATTTCTCAAATTTTATTAACTAACAAAACTATAAATATATGTCCAATATTTATTTATTATTAAAATAATAATTATATCACAATAAAATTTCCCAATTACAATTTCTTAATTAATAATTTCATTACACATATCTTTTAAACAATAAAGTTATTTATTTATATAAATAAAAAACGTTGAACCAGATTTACCCATCTACTCTTTGGCGCCTAACTTAATAGACCATTAATCAAAATTACAACTACAAAGCATATTTCTTACAGGCATGTAGACTTCATAATTATCATAATACGGCTGTGTAGAATATTATTTATTTATTTAAAAGTATTTATAATATAATTCAAACGTATTGAATATTTCATTTGTTAATTATTATTATTATAACTAGCTAAATTCTATAATTCGAATTTCGTATTTCGATATTTAAAAACATAATTTTTTATAATAACGTCATATTGTTAATTGTAAAATTACACTGTTTCAATTTAAGGGAATATTATATCGTTTTTTGAACAAAAAAAGACTATTTTTGGATTCGATTCTCTCTGTATGTTAATAATACACGGACTGTGTCGGAAATATGATTTTGTAATTTTCGTTTGGTAATGAAAGTTTAACAGTCTAAGTTTTCTTAATATTACGAAAGCTGTATTTCTTATTTTATTTTTCGCTCTTCCTTCACGCGTATTCATTTAATAGATTTAGCATGCAGAGCGCAGGAAATTAATGTATGCCAGAATGTTTTTATCTCTGTCTATTTTATATAAAATTATATCTTATGAAACAATGTGTTAGGTGAACAATTCATTTAATCAATTATATCCAAACAAACTTAATCCTTCGAACTTTAAGTATGTATAATTTATTGCGGAAAGGATTAGTGCAATTTGAATGAGTAATATAATTAGAATAAGCATTAGAATTGGAATTCTGATTTCAATAAAGGCCTTTTTAGCGGGAACTTTTCATAATAAGTCGTTAATACCCGTCATTAGAATTTAGGTGAAGCAGCTGTAGAGGTCTTTGAAATATACTATGAAGTATACCGTGTATTCAACATGAATATAGGACAATTATTACAATTATTATATATGACAAATATGAATACTTTAAAATTTCGATATATTAAAATAATATTTCTTTTTTTTTATAAAGACACACTTTTAGTAAATCAAAATTAAGTCTACTTTATAAAACACTAATTTTTAAAGAGTTTTATCATAGAAGATTTTCTTTTTCAGTATTTAGATTTGTAAAAATATCTTGTCGTATTCATTTTAGAAATAAAAGTCTGACTGATGAGAAAAAATTCTGCATTTCAAAATCAAACAAGCTGAAATTGAAAAATGACTTAATTAAATTTACGTTACGATTCAAGTATATACGTACGATTCAACTTTGCAAATAATGTTAACGATATAATTAAGTTGAATCACAAAAGTTGATGTTTCGTAAGATCGACATTTAATTTTGTGTGTGAATAGTTGTGTACGCCAGGAAATAAATTTCAGTTCGCTCAAAATCTCTTACGTTTATTGCATTGTTTTTACTTTAATATGTTTAAGTGAAACTTGTCTCTTTAATTGAGAAAGAATCCTATGAGGAAGTCTCTATAATACGTACATATTTATATATTTCTTAATTCAATAGAAATACTTTAATTGAGACAACGTTTCGATTCCATATGAAAACAATTGTTCAATAGTAAAATATTACAAATTATAGTAATAAAAATAATGATAATAATAACTAAATAATAGTAAATGGACATGAAGAAAAATTATATAGTAACTTGGGGACGAGTATGCACTTATAATAGAATTTATCAACCAATATAATGAATTATATTATATATATAATTTCAACTATATTTGTTAATAAATTGTATCATAAATACACGCCCGTCCGCCAGTTATTAACCATAAAATAAATTTTATTATATAATTTTTCTCAGTATATGAATTAAAAACACGAAATCCTATCAATAAACAAAACTTTGAAGTGGTAAAAAGTTGCAAAATAAAATACAAAATTAAGAAATTATATAAAATAAATAAACCAATTGATCAATATTCAATTATCAAAAGTCCCAAGATTTACAGCAACTCGAGACTATCATTGTTCAGATCTCGAAATATAAACATCTTATTTCGAGATATTCAACCGACCTTTGTGTCACTAGTAAACAAGCCGAATTTTTATAACAACTTTATTTTTATGGTCACGGACGCGGCCAAACTGCGAATAAAAGCACAATTATTATTCCAACAAATATACAACCAGAAAAGTGGACCACCCAAACACCTCATTACCCAAAGCTCAAATCCTCGCAGATTCTCACGCTTCAATAGCGGATAAGCCATTTTTCCGACAAAAATAATCTACCTTTGTTACGTAACAATCCCACAATCCTTAGTTGTAAAGTCATAAGCGTTTATCCGAATCATGAATTCAACAATTGAGAAACCACCCACGACCTCAAACGCAAATTCCCACCCCATATGATTCCCCACCAATTCTCCACCTCTATCTCCGATCTTCTAAATCTTCCCAAAGTCCCCAAAGCGAACTTCCCAACCCAAAACAAGAAAGCAAAATATCAAAGAAACAAAAAAGAAGAAAAAAAAAGAAAAATAAAACGGAAAAGAGAGAAATGTCTCGAAAAGAAATGTCGGTCCATTAATGAGACTGCTGAAGAAAGGGCGTGGGAAAAGCGGGAAAAAAGGGGGGAAAAAAGCAGCGAGGCTTGGTTTTTGCGTTGGAACTGGCAGTTCCGAGCAATGGACCGGATTTGGCAAGCCCGTCTCCCGAGACGTGGGAGTAAAAGAGAAACAGAAAATTGTCCGTGAAGTCGTTTTACTGGCATTAGGAAGACCAAGACTAGCTCTAAGTCGGTAGTGTCTAAAAAGCTATTGAACGAAAATAGCATCGCGGCTGTCGTCGCGGTGGTAGTCAGTGCGGCGATGTCGAAGACGAACGACGGTTCGAGGGCACAGTGCGGGTGCCGGGGCAAGTGTGCCAGCGATGCGCGAGTTATCCTGCCGAGGCTCACGACTTTGTTCGCCGTCGCGTTAATCGTCCTGGTGACGGCCGACTGGTTCGGCGATGCCGCGCTCTCGAGGGCGGCCCAGGACGAGAAGAGGCCCGCCCGGAGGGCCAGGGAGGCCGACCCCGTCATCGAGGAGGTCAACGCGAAGCAACTCGAACGACTCCTCAACGAGAAGGACTTCGTCGCCGTTTATTGGTGTAAGTCCGGCGATACGTCGGCGGGCCGTCGGCCCAACGCCGCCCGCGAGAGAGCGAAAGAGCGCGAGCGAGCCGCGAGAATGCGAGAGGGGTTGGTGCTGTATTTGGTAAGGCGCGCGGCGCGGGATCCGCGCGCAATTGGCGCGGCGGAACTACCCAGGTGAAGGGACAAAAAGTGCGGGCACAGTGCGGGACAGATCATATTCGGCGCGGACTTACGCAACCGGCGCGCCTTTTTGTGTATAAATACGTTCGCGCGAGTTTACGCGAGTTTGCCGTTCAGTGGTGCCGTTGGATCCCCGCGGTTGGCACCACTGGCCACGGCTTCGCCGCCGCGCCACCGCGCCGCCGTGGCGCTGGCGATCCCGCTGCCGCGGCCGCGGCCACCGATCCGCCCGATTCGGCCACGATTTTTGCCCCGTTTCGCTCGTTAATTTGCGCGTAGGCTCGCGTACTGCGGCGCGGTCGTGCCTGGCTCCGCCTCGCCGCCGCTCCCCGGGCCGCTCCGTCGGTACCCGCGGGGCGCCATGACGCGGTTGTGCCTGGCGTTTGACGTAACTTCATGGAGGACGCGGATGTTTGCCTTTACATAATCGCGCTTTTTCATCGCGACTAACAAAAGCGCCGAGTGATCCTCACTGGGCCCGCTAATTATAGTCGCGATTTCGCGCCGCGGCACTCTCGGTTGGTTTCAGTTAGAAAGCAATCATTTGATCATTTTATCGTTCGACACGGTAAAAATAGAATTTGTCTTAATAAATAGCCTTGTAACCGAAACTATGTTATAAATTACCGAATGTATTAGTGTCTATTTTCATACCGTGTGCGGAGGGGTAGCTTCGATGATAAGTGCGCGTTTTTACGACTTCGCCTTTGATTCGGGGGAATATTTTAATTGCCGCGTTTTTGGGGGTAACGGGGCGGCCGAGAAATTCGCGAGGCGGCTTTGGGGGAGGCACGTTGAGGATAATTTAAAAAGTCAAGAAACGTGTCCGAGGCTTGATTTTTCATAGAGAAACGTTATTGGTGTTGCCAATTTTACTACGAAACATGTTTGGAGCAGCATTGTGACGTTACTCCGTCATTCCGATGTTGCAAAGTTTCCGGATCATTTTTTAACTCAGCGATCTGACTTTGAAACCATCTTGAATGTATATTTTTATAATATTGATGTTCAACGATAAGCTAGAATGACTTGTTACTTTTCAGATTACGATATTCCGAAAGCAATGACGGAAATCGGTGACTTAATTTAATGAACTCTTGGAGTGAATAATATCATTCAATATTTTCAACGATTGACGTATATATTACACATTGTATGACCAAAACATGTTTTATGGGAGGCTGCCAAGAGTCAATCGGCAACCTATAAATTGTCCGTACATTTTGTCCGCATGTAAAAATACAATGTCAGGTCAACTGGTGTCTTCAAAATGACGCACAATGAAAATTTTATTCTATTTTTAAAATTATTAAACGCACCGAAAATACGTGGATTTTGCGTGTAATACGATATTTCTGTGTATATTTGATTCGCCAAACATTAAACGCTCCATGGAAATTACTAAATCGCAGATGTTGAAAGATTGATGAGGAAAAATGCTCGATTTAAAGAATATTGCCCTTAAAACTGGTATTTTAATTCCGTTAAATTTCTGAATAGATAATATTAAAAATGGTCTTAAAATATAAGAATCAATTGTTTATATTGTTTTAATCAAAATAATAATAATTATTTAAGCAAAAATAAACATAGTAATGAAAAATGTCAGTGAGTTTACAATCCATTTACCATGATTTTTCACTACTTTTAGGATAAAATGCAATTTGTTGGTAAACAGCTAATAAATCGGAATTCGTGTTCTAAAATTGACTGTTTTATTATTTAACAGTGCACGGAAACGAAGTAAAGCAATAATATTCGAACAATAATAAGCAATGTCATAATAAATTTAACTTTGTTAAACGAATAAGCAGGATTTCATATAATATCATTTTTTTAACAAATATGAATTTAAATACGCATTTGTTGGTGTAATAAAACGGAAAAACTTATTTTAATCCACATAAATCAATTTTAAACATTCTGCATAATAAAATTAAAATAAATATTTTGTAAAATAAAGCGCACACCTCTATAAAAAGTATATATATACTACTATACTACTAAATAAATAAAATACTACTTCTTCTCTGTTAAATTGTTTTAATACAAACGTATTACATTAAATAGATTCGTAATCAATAATCCTGAATTGTATTAAAAGTTTTAATTTGTTAAGTATTTAGTAAATATAATCTTGGAGAACATAAACTTGCCACAGCTATAGCTGTTTCGATTCCATTTAGTACACTTATTCTTACTCAGTAAACTTATGTGTTTGCAGATGTTTTCTAAGGTTACTTTTTGCCTCTCTTAAGTTGTTTACGAATTGGAAACTGACAGATTGACTGTCGACGATTTCAAATTGCATAAAATAAGTTTAAAAGTGTTCACTGAAATAAATTACAAAAGCTTAAATAAAACTTTTGCACTTAATTTTGTTTAAATAGTATTTTCTAATAATAAAGTACCTAAATGAACTATAAAATATTCTTAATCTTGAAATGCATTAAGGGTTTTTAAAAGCAATATCAAATACTATGGTTGTCAAGCATTTTTTTAAATTACTGTAGAATTGCACTCTAAATCTGTAAAATATATCTTCACTTTTGTGTTCGAAAAGAATGAAAAAGAAAAAAAATATTAAAATTACTCTTAGAAATAATATAAACATTTAAATACAATACACATAAGAACGTTAGTTAAACGTTTGATTCAAAAATGTGTAAATATTATTTATATCTAATTTGAGGAAATTTAGTTTTAGGTTATCTTGACCTAGTAACTTATGCCAACCATGAAGGTTGATGCACGTCTCATTAGAAATGGCGGTAATCCCGGATTAATTTTTTGCGGCTTTTATCGTTGCATAAATTATTGAAATTAATTTATCTTTATAAATTAATTATAATTTATAAATACAGGATTCATTTTATTTAATGTCTATTTATCAGAATAAAAGTTTAATATTAAGTAAAATTAGATTTTTTAAAAATTGATATACTGATAATAATAGAGGCCGAAAGAATCATCCATCCAAACTAATGGTATAAATGTGTAGTAATTTTAAAAATTGTGATAGAAGTTTAACATATGGGAAGCTTATAATTAAATTTAAAAATTAAATTTAAATTTTCATATAAGATTTTAGCGGGGATAATTTTCGGTGGGAACGAAATCGAACAGTAACAATTAAATAACAATATTATTTACATTCCCTTTGTATGTCACTTTAAATGTATTAATTATTAGATTATTTACTAAGCTAGAAATATTTGCATAAACTATGTGAACATTTTTTTACAATCGTATTAATCAAACTACACAAACACATTAATATTTAATACCATTTCTTCTCTTAATAAAGTCGAAATGTCACTTGAGAAAATTCTCCGTCTCAAAATCTCCTGAGATATAACTTCTTGAAACGAGGTGAATAATTTTTATTGTATTTAAATAAATCCTTTAGTTACACCCATATAGAAATGTCCAACTTGATAGGGAAATATATACAAATCAGTTCAGGTTCGTTTGCTGTAACTTAGAGTAATTGTTCATAAAAAAATTTTCCAGTCTATATATGTAACAGTGCAACGACTACTGATTTGTTTACAACTTGGATCAACATTGTCATCTGGCGTCGTATTAATGTCGAAATTCAACGTTGGGTCAACCTTGTGATCCAACGTCGTACCACTAATGAAAAACGACGTCGGATCGACATTGGAATTCCGACGAAATTTCAAGGTTGACTCAACGTCATTGACCAACGTAATTATTATGATTCCCGACAATGTTCCGACGTTGATCCAACTATATTTTTCTATATGGGTGATAACTCTATATCTCAATTGTAAATTTTTCATTAGGAAAATGAATTTTTCTATTTTTATATATGTATTTATCTTTTCTTTAAACATTTTTTATCGTGATTCTCAAGATTAAACCAAGTTCTGATTTCGAAATAAAACTTCTACGAGAAATTAGGAGGTGTTAAAAGCTTTACACGGAAAAAAATTAAAGATTATGAAAGCTATGCTTATATGCTTATATCATTATATACACTGACAAAAATTTATGACGGGCACAAGTATAGATATGCCTAATCTAAGTATATTGCACTGCTTAAAAAATTGACAGGTATATGTACACTCCTATATACGTATGACAGGTATACGTATGCTTGTAAGAAGCATATTTTTTTTCGATAGATTTTTAAATCAATATATTATATTTTAACGGTAATTATAAAACAGTTAACAAATAATTGAAAAAGAAAGCAATTCTGAATATATTCAGAAAATGTAAATAATACTGTTATTTAAATGTAGCGTGTGAAAATTCCCTTTGTATGTCATTTTAAAAATATTTTTATGTATCGTTAAATTTATCATATATTATGCAAAACTCGTTTCATTGACAGGTACAAGTACTAAACAACTGTAAACAACAATATTAATAGATAAATATATGCGAAACAATAATAGTTTTTACACATACTTAAGTATTTTCTAAATTATTTAATATCTCGTTTTTTGATGTAAATTATTGTTCTCGTATAAAAACAATAAATTATTTTAGTTCTCCAGAATCATTAACGCGTAATTAAATAAACGCTTACAGAATGAACAAGCAATTCTACTAATTATCGTGAAATATATACAAAAAATTACAGAATAACACGTTAATTTACACCTTGTTTAAATATCTTATTAATAATAATGTTTGGTAGAGTTGAAAGTTAATAATTATATTATTTCCACAACAATTATACTCGTAATTGTTATTAATTTTTATTGCGAATAAAGTTAAATCAATGCGTAAAAAAAATTTATATTTTTACATGTCCATATGCATGAGCTTAGTGCAATATTTGACTTAAACATTATAATTATTGACGTTCTGATAAATGACTTGAATGCATATTAGAGACATAAAGTTATGAATATTTATAATGATAATGCTCTCTGCTAAAATTTTCTAAATATAAATAGCACAATATTTTCCTCGTCATGACATGTGACATGAAAAATTTAGTTCAGAAGCCCAAAATAGCACTGCTTACGTTGCACCATTGAATTGACAGACATCGAAAAAAGTATTGGTTGGTGATTTTAAAAAATTCAGATGGTTCGAATGTACATCATATATTCTAAAGAAGGGTATTACTATTATTATTGCCAGATTTGTTTTAACAATTATTCAACACGTGCATTAATTTTATTTATATATGTTTACAACATAGCTGTATATAAATATAACAAAAATATGTGTATCTGGACGAAAATAATTTTTTTTATTATTAAAGTTTGAGACACTTCTTAATTTGCGTCAAGTTTTTTTTAATAAAAGACAATACTGAAAAACTTGCACGTGTAACAAAAAAAATTTTACGTGAAAATTGTTTAAAAATTATATTAAATTTACAATTTGTTTGATTAGGTTAAAGTTTGTATAAAAATTTATTCAGACACATATGTTATTATCCATAATGTTTTTCTCAATTCAGATGCAAGAAGCTGTACAACATGTGATAAAGTCCTTGCCGAATTGGAGAAGATTGACGACGATACAGACAATTTTGGAGTAGATTTTGTTAAAATTAATGATAAACGATTAGCTAAGCAATATGGAATCAAAAATTTCCCCGCACTTACGTACTTCCGGGAAAAAGAACCAATCATTTATGAAGGTAATTTTTACCACAGTACCATTAAAGCAACTATTTTGAAAAAAAAAATTTAAGGAAACATAAATTTCGGTTATTTTCACTATAAATCAATGTTATTTTAAGGTTCATAAATCACGTAATATAACTGAATTTACCTTAAAACAGTCTAATATAATCAGCAAGATGCCATATTATTTTAAGATTAACCTATTTAACAGTAAAATTTTTTTGATATAAGACTCTTTCTAATCACGTATTGAGATTCTTTTCCCGAATTACAATTTTAGAGCTAGTTAAAAATATTTTGCCTACATTCCATTAAATTCCAATGAAATTTGATTTAACCTTGATATATTTTAAAATCGTATGAAATAATACTAAAATATGAGATTAAAAATGAATTTTAATTTCTTTTAATTTTAATATAAGTTCACTTAATCATATCTGTATTTGTAACTATCATTATTCCTTGTTAAAATTCCAAAATCAAATAAAGTATGTAATTACAGGAGACCTTATGGATGAGGAAAATGTATTGGAATTCTTGACTAGTCTCGAGGCAATGGACTTGCCCGATCGAATTGAGGAAGTAAATCCTAAAATTCTCGATAAAATTGTCGAAGATACTGAATTTGTAGCAGTCCTGTTTTGTAAGTTGATATCATCGATATCGATCATTTAACATGCCATACGTCATAACTCTGATTTTCATTAACATTATTTAATACAACTTTAACGTGTACAGAACTCTTCAGTGATTACAATGTATGATCAAACGTTATACTAATAATAAAAATGTCATTCTCGTCAAACTTCGTACCGATGTTACAAAGATCATAAAACGTAGTCTTTAATTTGACGTTATTAATTCAGTGTGTGTTTCCGTACATGTCATAATTGTACTGATATGTAAATTTAACACTTCACGACAAATTTCAATTATCCGATTAATTACAGTTCTTGAAACAATTTTGTCTCATAAATTTTAATTGCCAGATTAAGGACTAATTTCGAATATCTTTTTCTTATTCTTACACTACTGAATACATTTATTAGTAATTACTACTATATTTAATAATAAATTTGGGATATGTGTACACTTGTAGTATTCGTTTAAATATGTTATAGTAACATTTATAAAATACATTTCAAATAAATATTAGAAAAAGTACCGTTATCAAGGAATAGAACCTGTCCCTTCACAGCCACCAGTCACGTACTTTATCACCACTCTGCACCATCGGCTTGGTCTTCGACAAACTTTAGTGCAAATCTTAGGGAGGAGCAAGGCATAAATTTGTCGTAGAGTGATGGTAAATGATGCGACAGGAGACTGTGTATTTTTTGATAATATTTTTTTATAATATTTATTTAAAATGCTAAAACGCATCAAATTTTAAAAAATACTATAAATGTACACGTATAAATCCCAGTTATTATAAAATATACTAGCAGCTATCAATCAATTCTTCTCGGTGTAGATCGTTCAAAATAATCATCATCAAAAGTTGCATTGCAAAGTAGAAAATTACAATTTCTTTTAATTATATTCATTCATTCATTTCTACGTATTATTGACTTAAGGTTAATGAAATACAAATCATGCATCACTATCAATTAAAGTTACGTCAGATTCCTAATCAAATTGTCTCTCTCTCTCCAACCTACATTCCAATGCCAAATTCCAAATCAAATTCTGACGCGTACAACGCTGTATGACAAATCATTATTCGATCTTGGAATTTAGTTACGAAATAAGGTTTGGAATTTTGGATATGTATTAAATCTATAATTAAAAATGCAACATTGTCAAAGGTTCTTATTTTTTCACACTCAATTTCAAAACGTAAAATATTATAAAAAAATTGCATACTTGATAGTTCAGAATTATCATCAACTATAAATATACCTAAATTCAAACCAAAAAATAATGTAATATAATATATATATATATATATATATATATATATATATATATATATGTATAAAAGACGAGCAAAGTACGAGATGTAAAATGCAAACTTAACACGCTGCTTTTTTTCAACAACTCTATTGTATTTACTGTGTAAATATGCTACATATGTGTAAATAATACATACATGTCAACTATTTCTTGTGTGTGTGACAACGCGGGAAGGTCCGGATACGGCGCAATGTGCTGGCATGGGCTCCAGTAAGTATACTTTTACAGTTAATCCACTTTTATTCCCGAAACATCATCAAAGCTGTCAGCGCTGTCAATGCCAATGATGTTTCAAGATAAACACGTTTTAAACAATCATCTCGATTGTAAGCATATTCGACACTTTTGATATTCACTGTTGAAAGTTGAATAAGTGTTGCGAACGAGGAAATCAACGCGAATAAGATTATGATAGATCTCAGTGATTATCTTATTCATCTGGTTAGCGGCACTGAAATCCGTTTTGCCAACTATACCTGATAGCTGTGCAGACGAATGACGCCCAAAAGCATCTCATTTGAAATATTGCAATTAACAAACTCGCTTGCATGATTCGCTTCATTGATATTTAATCCCTAACGCAATTCTTTTTCATTTTTATACATTTTTGATTATCGTTACTCACGTCGAGCATTTGGAAGCAATTAAATTCGACTATTTTCAGAATTACTCGACGCGAGTTGCGAACATTTTTATATACTTTTTAACGTGATTATATATTGAGAAAAATGAAATGTCACTTGCTTTGTAAATTAATTCATTTTTTTCAACGTTTCTCTCAATGTACAATTTTTACGATTTTTTTCTTTTATTGTAGCAGCATTCTCATTCACATCAGTTACAACGTTCCACGTAGTTGACATAGAAATTTATAAAGTTTGTATAATCTGCTTATAGTATTTCAATTTTTTTCAATGTAAACAAAACTTGATTGTGAATTCTTTAGAAGGTTAAATGGTATTAGAAATAGTTTTCTTTAAATAGATCTAATTTCTGATAATCAGCAAGAAATGAAAATAATTTTACGTGTATTTTTATGTTACTTCTTGAAGAAATAGTTAAGGCGACGGTTAGAATAATAAACGTTTTCTTTTCCATTACAATATTTAAGTTTGGCGGGTTGTGTAGTACAAAATTTCTGCACAATGTGCCAGCACCTTCATGTAAAGTCACCGATCAACTTCGACTTGCACTTTAATACTTTGCTTCGATAAATAATAAAAAAGCTATTATTATTAATTTACCAATCATATTCATATGATTATAATGAATGGGTTATTAAAATTAAAATTACTCAAATCAAGAGTACACTCCAATTATTGAATTGCATTCAATTTAGGTATTGTTTATGGTAAATGTTCCAATTAATAATTATGCAAGAAATAATAAAATTATAAAATCAGAATTAATTACTTAAGAGTAGTAAAGTTTTTCATTGAAGCTGTGAAAATTTTACTGAATTAAAATGTTAAATTATTAAACGTTGTAGTTCTTCACATGTATTTTGTCAAGATAATTATAACAAGAGTTCACGTTGATTATTAAATACCAATGAATAACCAGGATAAATTTTTTAATGTGAATTTATATTAATGAAGTATTCGTGTGTTTTAAAAGGTATGTCGTGTCTTATTGTATCATTAAAACATTACCTTTAATTTGTTTAGTGGCCTATACCTTTTATTATCGATATTTATCATCAGTCGCAAACAACTGCTTTTAATAAACTGTTGCGATGGAACTATCACAAGTTACGACGTGTCTTTACCAAAGCGTTCCAAGTACTTTATCACGCAAAATAAACACTTAAAATATGTACAATGAAAGAAATAATGACTGAACCAAATTTCAGAACTAAAAATTCATACAATTTTTCACGATTTTCTATATTCTTTTTTCAAATATATACGTCCAGTTGATTACTAATTAGGACACGATTATTAATTGGGACATTTACCTTTCATTGATAAAGTTACTATTTTATTATTATTGGCAATGTGCAAATTAATATTATTCTACTAAATTAATGTATGTTACAATTTCACAAAATATTATCGTCAGCATAATAATTTTTTTCAGAAATCTTTAATATATATTTTCTTATAAAATTAAATGTAATTATTTATTATTCTTTTTATGTTAGATGAAAAACAGAAACGCGGAAAAAGAAGACTGACAAACTTCTGGCAAGCACTTTGCCAGATTTGTATAAGACTAATTTGAATAATTATGCATACTTCAAAAATTTTCTAATATTTTATGATCTATTTCATATCAGACATAATATAATTTACATAGATTGTTCATATACTCATAAACATATTTGTAAAGTCAATATGTGAAATAAAAATTTTTATTCTTTAACTCATTATACAGTAGCAATCAGAACAATCAATAATAATTTTGAAGGAACATTATATTTAGAAAAATTAATGAGCTAATTTTTGATATCTGTGGATATGAAAATCTGGAAAAGAACATGTGCATAGTAACATTCAAACTCCGATATTTAAGAATATTATAATATTATATTTCATACAATTTCTTTTAAAAACAAGCTGGTTCTCAGAAAGGTATATCTTTTTATGAATAGCTTTAAATTAGATTTTAGTAAGTTTGCAAAATAGAGTAGTTTTTTGGAAGTTTTGCCAGTTACGTATGTTACAAGAATTTAGAGATAAAATTTGCGCTACTCAGAACTTGTTACAATGTTCACAATTTAAAAAAAAAATAAGTTCAACAGATGTCCAATAACATTCTACTTAAAATGCATAATTGACAAAATTTTAAATAATTCTTTATCAATATAAATTTCAATTCAATTATAATTAAATTTACAATTCCTTGCTAAATTCTTTATTTTATTTTATGTTACAAATATATTTTCAAAGAATAAAATAAAACTTATAAAAGTAATCTATGTGGCAAGATATATTAATATCAAACTAAATTTATATTTCAAATAACTATTTTACAAATATTTAATGAGATTACTTAAAGCATTTAAAATTGAATAATGTCAACATTCTTGATCATTGGTACATAAACAAATGGTTGAAATTTTCCTTTCAATTATCCGATAAAAATGCAACAGAATGAAACTCCTTTTTTTGACTGTAATTTGATACATTGTTATTTTAAAATGGGACAGACAAGCCGGACTGCAAGAAATGCGCAAGGGCTTTGCAAGAATTGGAGAACATCGATGACGAAGCCGATCAGCTGGGAATTGGATTTGTTAAAATCGCCGACGAACGACTCGCCGAGGAGTACAATCTCGGAACACTTCCGAAATTGGTATACTACAGGCACCAAATACCTATCGTTTACGAAAGTGAGAACCTAAATTATTTCCTCAAACTTTTTCAATAACTTTTGCATATACTCAAACAAAATGTTAGAAATAAAACAAATTACTATAGCTTTCCACAATCTTCTTCGAACTGATTTATATACAATTGCTATCAACTTTAGGAAATGGTCAATTTAATTTATCTCATATAGTGAAATAATCTTAATTTTCTTCTTCCTAAAATAATAAGAAAATCAGTATAAATCACTATTTTGAATAACTTATATATATCCTATTATTTGTGTGATAACAAAATGAATAAATTCAGGCATAAAAATATGATTTCTATTCAGATGAGTTGAACAGAGAAGAGGATGTGTTGGAATGGTTGGTAGCGAACAAAAGCACGGGTGATGAAGAAGACGTCATCGAAGATGTGACTGCTAAAACACTTGGCACCTTAATTAATAACATCGACAACTTAGTTGTCCTCTTTTGTACGTATTCGTTAATTAACTGCCGCAGTCGAACTAGAAATTAAGCGGTGCAAAAAGACTGATTCAATTGTTCGACGTTTCAGACGATCATGGGGATGAAGATTCAATGCACGTACTGAATGAGCTTGAAAAAATCGACGACGACTGCGACAAACACGGTATGCAATTTGTAAAAATAGACGATGAAAAGGTTGCCAGAGAATTCGGTATCGATTCCGTACCGGCAATTGTATACTTTGAAAAGCAGATTCCTAATCTTTACGATGGTATGTATATTAAATTATATTTCTTGAATATTCTGATTCGTTCATTTTTCGTTTACTTTAATACCGACGATTTGAAAGTACCGCGTCAATTTCAATTGGAACAGTCTAGACATATCAAGAGACGGTATTTCCCATAATTAGCCAAACATGGCAATCTATGGCAAGGCAGAAAATGTTTCTGCGAAATAAAAATAGTCATAAAACTAACTGACTAATACTATATAAATATTAAAATTTTCAGCAAAGAATGGTGCAAATTATTTTTGCAATTGTTAATAAACCGATTTGCGAAAAATTATTGAAATGATAAATTAATTTTGATATCCTGCAAATATGGTATCGAATTAAAATTAATAATAATCTTTGACTTTCTAACTAAAAAATATCTTTCTAAACGAATGTCAATGTTGGAAACAAATTTTGTACGTATGAACATTCATTCATACAATTTGTATGACTTTTAACTGAACGAAGAACCTTATCTTTAAACATTATTTACAAATAACACTTATTTGTTAATAACTATTAATTGCAGATTATTTTTGCCATTTAAAAATTGTTTACAAGTTTTAAACTGAACAACAATATTTTATCATCTTTAACGTTTAGTGTTAAATTAAGAATTATTAATAGATAAAGTGATATTTATTTATTATGTTTACTCGTATATAACGTCATGTATTAATTATCATTCAGTTTTAATTAAAACAACTGGAATAATAGAAGTAAGAATTAGTGAGTGAAGTAAGAAAGGTAATAGTGAGACAAAATGAGAATATATTTAGTGTTTCTCGTGATCTTATTATTTAAATTAACACACGGTAAGTATTATTTATATGTTATATTTCACAGAAAAATGTAACTTATAATTCTACTAATTTTAAATTGTTACAAACACTTATCATATGAATTTACAGGCCAACACAATGAAGCTATGAAGAAAGAATCTCCTAAAAGCTACTTAACTTTCCAAGTATGCATATTAAGTTTTAGAATAGTTTTATACTACTTAGAAATGAAATATACTTTATGTTTAACAAATATTATTGATTTTATATTTACAAATATAAAGTAGTGTTAGCAAGTATTGCATTAACAAGTTTTTTCTTTAGTTTTTTTAATAATAAATGATTTTATAAACAAAAGAGAAGTTTAGAAGGTACAATTTTTCCTTATTATTAATTATGTTGTACAGAAAGTCATACAGAAAGTGGTAGACAATTAGCAATCTAAATTCATGTGCTGTCTTAACACTCGACAAAAAACGGAAACTACCATAATATAATTACATTTTTTTTAATAAAATAAAGTTCTAATATAATAAGGATATTAGAAATCATTCACTTTTTAAGAGAAAACTGTATCTTTGTTCTCCAGTCAGTTTTTGCCATATATATATTTTAATATTGTTTAACAATTATTGCTCAGACTTTAAAAACTGTTATAATCGTTTTAAATGGCTATATAATTTAAATGTCTTATTGTTAGGTATATATATTTATGAACCAGAAGTTCGAATGCGGAGGAACAATTATATCAGAATGCTGGATAATTTGTTTAGCGAGTTGTATAGAACATCCAAATAATCCATCTCGTTATAAAATAAAAACACTAGATCCCGCTGCTCATGTAAAAAATATATATCTACATCCGAAATATAAAAGTAATGATTTCTTAAACAATAATATCGCACTACTCGAAGTAAGTAAACGAAAAGCGAATAAATATATGAAAATTAACATTCTCAACTGTAATTCATGTTCTTCTCTTTTTTTTCCAATTCTGCCATTCAGTTTAAATGTTATACTAATAATATTTTTAACAGCTTAAAGAATGTCTCGAGTTTAATTCAAACGTACATAACATACCGATCACTATATTTTCAAATGAAGAACCAACGGTTGGTGACAAAATTTTAATGTTCTTTTATGACATGGTAATAAATATTTAATATTGCTTAACTATTTATTTTATTGAATATTTTCAAATAATTAATGTATTTTACACGATTTCTAGTATTCGTCTGTCAGATACGTTAGCATAACAGAGGTCAAAGTCGAAGATAATTCACTTTGCGAAAGTTACAGCTTAGATTGCTGTACGAATAAGCAATGCGGTAGTTTTATTATAAATTTAATGACTGATAATAAAATTAATAGAAATGTTGGTGGTCCAGTAATATTCAAAAATAAATTAACTGGGCTTGTTCTTTCGCAAGAAGGTCATACCCCAGGCAGATTAGTTTTATCAAAACTACCGAGTATATATTTAAGAATTTATCCATACTTTAATTGGATTAATGAAACTTTGACATCGTCTCCCCAAATACTTGTAAGTACAAAAACTTAGTATTTCATTCAATACAAAGAATACTATAAATATATAGATATCCATGAGATATTATAAAATATAGTAGCAACTACTAAAAAACTCCTCTCAGTTTACATTCACATTGAATAAACGTTAATGAATATAAATATTTTGTAATAGAATGCAGAAAATTCTGTATAATTAAGAAATTAAAATCTAATTTACATGTGATAGAAAGAAATATTTATTGATATAAACTTTTTCACGTTTTAGGATAAAAAATCTTGGTGGAAAAAAATATTCACTTTCTGAATAATAATAATAATTCATTTACTTGATGTATCGAAATAATACTATGAAATTATGAAACAGAATTGAAATAAAAATTGTATTACATTGAATAAAGTATGTTGTTAAATATTGTGATTTTAAATTTCATTACATCATTTTAATAATATTAAACAAACACAGCACCATTATTTACCTAATCATTACTAATAAAATCGTGTAATAAGATCGATATTTGATAGGATGCGTGAAATATAATATGTACTGTTAATATCAAGAGACATTAATTCCCATAATTAGTCACGTATGACAAAGCAGAAAATGTCTCTGCTAAATGAAAATGGCTATATTAAAATTTTAACCAAAAAATATCGAATTGTGCAAATTATTTTTGCAATTTTTAATAAACAGATTTTCCGAAAAATTATTGAAAAGATAAATTAATTGAGATATCCTACGAATACGGTGCCGAATTAAAGTTAATAATAATTTTCAACTTTCCAACTAAAAAATATCTTTCTAAACGAATGTAAATGTTGGAAAAAAATTTTGTGTGTATGAACATTCATTTTTATGTTCAATTTGTATGACTTTTAACTGAACGAAGAACCTTATCTTTAAACATTATTTACAAATAGCACTTACTTTTACGACAACTATTAACTTGTAGATTCTTTTTGGCATTTTAAAACTATTTGCAATTAAAACATGTTTTATCTCATTTAACGTTAAATTAACAATTATTAATAAAGTCACGTTCTTTTTTTACTGATTTACGTTTTACGTTTACTCATATACAACATGATCTATTAAGTATCATTCAGTTGTAAATAACACCACTTAAAGAACAGAAGTAAGAATTCAAAAGAGTACCACTGAGTCAAAATGAGAATATATTTAGTGTATCTTGTGATCTTATTCTTCAAATTAACACACGGTAAGTATTATTCATATATTATACTTATATATAAGACTGACTTTAACAAATACCTTTAT
Organism: Leptoteleia sp. ZL-2020; assembly: GCA_022817305.1. NCBI lineage: Eukaryota > Metazoa > Arthropoda > Insecta > Hymenoptera > Scelionidae > Leptoteleia > Leptoteleia sp. ZL-2020. The sequence continues at coordinate 55,491 of JABFPN010000050.1, read as the reverse complement.
TAAAAATATGTAAACTTTGTAAGTATTCACGTTATAATTTTAATAATGTTAAATATAATTTATTATAAACATTTATACTTTCAATTTACAGGCTTTATGAATAGTACTATAAGGGATCAATTGTACGAAAAGTATTTACCTTCTGCAGTAAGTATTATCTTTCGAAATAATGTTAAACTTTTTAAAAAAGAAATATACGCTAAGTTTAATAAATAATACTGACTTTGCATTAACATGTCCTTTCTTGAGATATTTTAACAATAAAGGACTTTTATAAACAAAAAAGGTTTAGCAGGTACATTTCTTGTTAATAAAATAAGCAAACAATAGTTTTAATTAAGAAAATATTATCAGACGTTTTAAAAATATTGTTTATCTATTGTTCCTCAATATTTAAAGTCTGTTACAATAGTTTTAAATGATTATATACTTTGATTGTGTCATTGTTAGGTATATATAAATGCGAACAGGAATTTTCGATGTGGAGGAGTAATTATATCAGAATGCTGGATAATTTCTTTAGCAAGTTGTTTCAACGAATTAAATCAAATATTTAATTATACGGTAAAATCACAACTTCCGTCTGTGGAAGTAAAAAATATATATCTACATCCGGAATATAAAAGCGATGATTTCTTTAACAATAATGTAGCAGTAATCGAAGTAAGTGAACGAAAAGAGAATATATGAAAATTAACATTCTCAATTGCAATTCATATTTTTTTTTTGTTTTTTATCATTGTCTTTTCGATTTAATAATAATAACTATAATAATAATAATAATTTTAACAGCTTAAAGAATGTTTAAAATTTGGTTCAAATGTAGACAGCTTACCGATCACTATGTCGCCAAATGAAGAACCAAAAATTGGTGACCTTGCTTTAATGATAGCCTATGAAATGGTATTGTACATTTAATATTGCCTAACTATTATTTTTTTAAACATATTCAAAAAATTAATTTACTTTACATTATTTCTAGTCATATCGTAGCCCATACGTTATGATAATAGAGGTAAAAATCGAGAAAAATATTCGATGTCAAGGTTACGGCTTAGATTGCTGTACACAAAAGCAATGTATTAAACTCATGAATTTTGAAAATACTAATAAGGATATAGGTATTGGTGGTCCAGTAATTTTCGATAATAAATTAACTGGACTTGTTCTTTCGGAAAAAGGTTATATTCCGAGTAGATCAACTCCATTAAATCTGCCGGCTATATATTTAAAGTTATCTCCATATTTTAATTGGATTAATAAAACATTGACAGCGTCTAACAAAGTAAGTATCAAAACATAAAATATGCATAAGCTATATTGAATATCTACCTGCTTTCAGAGATATTGAATAATAGTTATAATATATGATATTATTGTATCCCTTAGAATATAATGTAGTAAACATTAAAAAATATATTTTTAAAATACTTAAAAAAAATGTCGTTAACAAGGAATAGTAACCGCTACCTTATAGTGACGAGTTAGGCACTTTACCGCGACTCTACGCTGTCGCTAGAAAAATTATTGGATTTCGTCAAACTCTAGTGTAAACGTGAGAAACCCATGTTTCTAAGTGGTGGCATAAAGTAGGGATACAGTATAATACTAGTAACTTGGCGTAGGCTAAATGTGTTATGGCATAATCAAGGTAGAAGAGGAGTTGATGTTTGCAGAGAGAGTGAAGTGTGGTGTTTGTATATGTGTATTTAGAAAAGAATGAAAGAAGTGTGTTGACGTAGGTCGTAGAGTTTGGCGCCAGTCAATGGATTCGCCATGGTGATTAGCAGAATGTTTCTTGTGGATTTAGAATGAGAATAGAGGGAAATGAGATGGGTAGGCCCATGTGCAGAGACATATTTTTGGCGTAGGTAACAAATTGGGGAAATTATAGAGAAAAAGGTAAACAATGATTTTGGGGTGTGTGCGAGTATATGGTGTGGGTGAGTGTGTAGCAAATGAGGGTGATTGTGAATGTAAGGTGTTGGGGAGGAGGGTGGTAAGTGCGTAGGAAGTCAAGATTTTGTAATGGTATTGGGATCTCGGTATGGATATATGTGCACGAGAGGTACAGCACAAAAAGTTATTTAGTCTGCATTTGGGATGATATTTAATCCCTTCTTCCGGTGTTTCATCCTCGAGATGACTCCCTGACAGCCAATGCACGTACGATATGGTGGTCCGAGTGCCAAGGACATGGCCTCGCAAATTTCGTTTCATGTGAGTGAGATGTATATCAAAATTTACCCGTATAAGGTACACAAGGAAAAGGTAACAAGTTCTATTCCTTGATAGCGACATTCCCCAATATTTTGTTCAAATACTATAAATATACAAATATCTCTGATTTTGATTTATGCGTAATAAAAGTAAATATTTACTGATATAAACTTTTTCACGTTTTAGAGTGCGAAGCCTTGGTGGAAAAAAATATTCCATTGGGGATAATAATAATAATTGATTCACTCGGTATATCGAAATAATACCATAGAATTATATAATTGTAATAAAAATTGTATTACTTTGAATAAAGTTTGTTGTTAAATATTGCATCTCCAAATTTCATTACCTAATTTTAATAATATTAAACAAACACAACCACGCTGTATATCAGATCATTATTAATTAAAGATAATTGTTAGTTATATATTAGAGTGCTCATGTAACTATAATTTGTAGTGTAAATACAATTGTTATTAAAAACATGTTATGCATATGAAATATTAATTTAGTCTTATAATGTTACTGAACAGGAGATATTGAAAATGAAGATGAAATACTAGAATGGTTGTTATCTCAATTAGAAAAAGATGAAATTGAAGATGTTACTGATGAAATGTTGGATCGTTTAGTAAAAGAAGGAAAAACTATAGCCGTATTATTTTGTAAGTATTTTAAATAAATAATAATAATAATACTTCCTATCAATCAACCAAAATTATTACTAAAAATAGTCATTAAGGATCATCGAATATAACAATTTCAGATGATAACAATGATCGCAAATCGCAACGTGTTCTCAATGAGTTGGAAAATATTGATGACGAATGCGACCAGCTTGGAGTTATTTTCGTTAAAATTGATAACGCCGATGAGGCTAAGGAATACGGTATCGAAAAGATACCGAGCTTACTTTACTTCGAAAAGGGTATTCCAACGTTGTACGAAGGCAATCTGGAGGAAGAAGATAAAGTTCTGAAATGGCTTGAGCAGCAACAAAAAAGTGATCAAATTGAGGACATTACCGAAGAAATGCTCGACATGGTTATAGAAAAAATGCCCTACGTAGCTGTACTATTCTGTAATTATAAATAATATTTATTCCAAATTTAACAAAATTAATAGTTAATAACGATATAAAAATATTCCAATATTTGACCCAACAGATGACAAAGATCAGAAGAAAAGTCAAAAGATTATTGCAGAATTAGAAAACATTGATGACGATTGTGATCAGCACAACATCGCTTTTGTGAAAATAGATGACGATGACGAAGCCAAGGAATACGGAATCGATACACTACCCACGTTAGTGTTCTTTGAAAAAAAGATACCCCATGTGTATGAAGGTAAGTTTGTCAAATTTCTCGAAATTGAAGCTTTATGGGTGTCTATACAAATTCTATAAAAAGATTTACTTTTATAGGAGACCTGATGAATGAAGATCAAATTCTTGGTTGGCTTTTGCATCAAAAGAAGCACAGTGAAATTCCTGAAATCACTGATGAAATGATGGAGAAGTTGATTGAATCCACAAAATACTTAGCTGTACTGTTTTGTAAGTATAGTTTTACATTTGTGCAAAATATATAAATTACATTAGCTGATTTAATTAAAAGTACTGCGTCTTATAAGTAATTATAATTAATAATCTTAATTTGTACTTAGACGACAAGGATGATAAGCAAGATATGAGAATACTGAATGAATTGGAAAACATCGACGATGAGCTCGAAAAGGAAGGCATCGTTATAGTGCGCGTAGATAACGAGGCTGAAGCTAAAGAATATGGCATCGATCATTTGCCAACGCTAGTTTACTTTGAAGAAAAAATTCCGGCCATTTATGAAGGAGATTTGTTGAACGAAGATGAAGTGCTCAAGTGGCTCATCGAACAGAAAAATACAGCTACTATTGAAGAAGTTACGGATGAAATTTTAGAAGATCTTATCGAGGAACATGAATACGTCGTTGTTTACTTTAGTAAATATTTCAGAAAAGTGTATAAAATATACCTTCAAAATGAATTTAGATTATATCTTAATTATAATTTGTTAATATTCAGATTTATTCTAATAATAAGTGGAATTCCTTATGCAGTGTAAAATGTGGATTATTAGTTATAAAAAATGATTGAATTTTCAGGTGGAGATTGCGATGATGGAGACCACTGTGATAAAATTCTTAAAGAACTGGAAAATATTGATGACGAACTTGATGAAACTGGTATCATATTTGTCACGACCGAAGATATGGGATTAGCCAAAAAGTACGGCATAAAATCATTCCCTTCGTTGATATTCTTCAGAAATAAGGAGCCATTAATTTTCAAAGGTGACATTGAGGACGAAGACGACGTCCTCACTTGGCTCGTTGACGAAAACACTTTAGAAATACCCGGCAAAATTGAGGAGGTCAACTCTAAGATGTTGGAAAGCATTTTAACCGAAAATGATTATGTTGTTGTATTTTTCTGTACGTTTACTATAATATCATACTTTTCATATAATCATACAAATCTTAAAAATAACATATATCCTAAAATGTATCCTAACTTTAATGGATACATTAAAATTTGATTGAAAGAAATTGCTTCAATAAAGGGTAAAGCTTATTCCATATTTTAATGATTTTCTTCAGACAAAGAAGGGGATAAGAGGAGTCAAAAAATCTTGCAAGAGTTGGAGAACATTGACGAGGAGTGCGAAGAAAAGGAAATCGATTTTGTAAAGATCTCGGACGAAGGCATTGAGAAAGAATATGATTTACCGGATCTACCAGCGCTAGCATTTTACAGGCACAAATTTCGTCAAATTTATACCGGGGACATGATGCACGAAGAGGCAATTTTGGAATGGGTACTCGACCTCCGTACCACCACTCCCGATGTCATCGAGAACGTTGACCGGAAAACGCTGCAGGTTCTAATCAATGATGTTGAACACCTTGCGGTATATTTCTGTAAGAACCGACTTTTTATATCAAACTTTATTTTGAATCATTTGCGCGACCAAACTTTTTCTGTGACATAAAATTGTCCAAAACTACGACATCATATACGTTTACGAGACTGCGACTATTCGAAATAAATTTATCGTAACCAAGAAATGTTTGTCTTTTCTTACAGACGATGACAAATGTGAATCGTGCGCCGAAATCCTGGAAGAGCTCGAAAAAATAGACGACGACGCGGAAAATCACGGAATTCAGTTCGTTAAATCGAACGATGCTAAACTCGCCTCAGAAATCGGTGTCTTTTCATTCCCAGCCCTCGTTTACTACGAGACAGGCGTTCCAATCATGTATGACGGTAAGATTTTTCAGTTTAATTTTTTAATTAACACTCTTTGTAAAATCAATTAATTGTAATACGTCGAGATGAAAGAACTAACTGACAATAACAAAGCAACTGTACGCGAAAAATAAGTGACTATTTTTCATGGTTGTGGCAAATTCAATTTCCTGTCTAGTTTGGCATAATTGAATTAGTTATTCATGTTTCTAAGCTTGAGTAATGGATTCAAAGTTAATTAAAAACATTAATTGTTACTTTAAAATTAATTAAAAATTTAATTGAACAGTTAAAAGCTATCAGTAATATGAATATTAATGTATTGTTATATTACGTACAGCTTTGAAAGACTGAAATCAATAAATTTATAAATATATTATTTATTTATGCTTCGTTTAAAATTTAGTTACCATTTTATCTTTGTAAGAATAATTTTATAACTTAGCTTGATTATATTAAGCATTACTTGTTTTGTATATTATCTGACTTTACAATTTTAAATTTTACTCAAGATTAGTGACTATACTGAGAGAAAAATTGTTGAAAAAATTGTAATCTTTATTTGTATTTTGAGGATATAACGGACAAATATACAAAAATACAATAAAAAATTACAAAATGTATATTTATGAATACATTGCACAATTTTTTATTGTATTTTTTGCAACATTGTCCATCATGTCCTCAAATTATAAAGAAAACTTTCAATTTTTTAAAATTCTTTCTCTCGGAGTATTAAGTGTTTTTGATACTAATTTATATATACAAATATGAGTGTTATGTTAATAATTAAATAACATTATTTTTTATATATATTATGTACTTTCCAATAAATATTTTTTATTAAAGTAAAATATGTTGAATTTGAACTAAAATAAAAAGTTATTCAATTATTTAAATGATTAATCTTTATGACCTTACATGATCACATGAAATGTGAATTATAATTAAAAAATATGAATAGTCGTTTACGTAATGTTCATTACTTTTCAAATGGTTTAATAAAAATAATGACATAATATTTCAAATTTGATTTCTGTTCCTTGATAATGGTGTTTTATTGAATTAGTTACGATTCATAATACATATAATTCGATATTACATTTCAGAAATTAATTAGGAATATTTTAAATTTTATAAATAAGTCAGACTACTAATTTATAATAAATAATAAAGTTAACCGATTGATAATTTGAAGTGGAATGCCGTTATATTAAGAATAACAAAGTAGATAGTAAGTCAATTTTTTAATGCACCGGTAGAAGGGTTTCCGTTTATGTACTCTGTACAAAGTATAATTGAAATATTTGAGAGTCAATTAAAAATTATTATGTCAACATTCATTTCACCTAAGAAATCCTTTTTTTTTTCTTAATTTTTTATTTTCCATATCGTTCATCTTCTGAAGTACCTCAGATCATTTTCAAATCAAAGTTCAAAATCATTTGTCATTATTATAAATTATTATTATTATTAATAGACTAAATACATTTATTCAATATAACATCGGGATCGACAGATGTCAAACATAAACACTTTACATCTTCAAAAGCAATTAAAACAAAATAAAACATATCTGCATCATAACGGTTTATTTGCAGAGAGAAAGTTGATGAGCCCATGGTAAAACTTACAGTAACAATGTATTTAGTTTTAAGCATCAAGTATGATAAATTCAAACTATTTTAGATGTAAGTACAATATTATGTTAATTTATCCAAGATTTTTTCACTTTTCATGAAATCCCTTTAGCAAATTAGACACAAAGTTGGTAGCTCAATTTAATTGTGGTTACACAACACGCTCTTTCAATTCCAATATCAAATAAAATTGAAAGAAAAGCATTTTGTTTATACAATTCTGAATATTTTCTTTCTTATTATTACTTTGAATAATTTAAGTTATATTAAATCAACGTTATACTTTGATTGAACGATATCATAAAATTTAATGAAAATATGCAAAAGTTGTTAAATACATGAAAGTTGTTAATTTTAAAATCTATGAAATAGAAAAGTGAATCATTTTAAAGTATACAAAATTGAAGTCCTTTGAAATTATTATCATAATAAAGTCAGGAAACAATTATAATTATATAAATAAATTGTAATATTATAAAGTTTTTTGCAATGATACGAGTATACGCAAAGTGCTCTTCTGAAGTTAAACTACTTATATTTTATAATTCTATATCGCTATGATACAAAAATCTATTATCTCGTATTTTCCCCCCCATGTGGTTTATATGTTAGTTATTTACATTTACCCATTGCTTTATAATTACCAAAAAAACATATTTAAATCTTTATTTTTTAATATATTATAGTTTCTTTGCATGAAATATCTTGATATAATTATTAAAAACATTAGGTTATTGTAATAAAAAAGTTCACTTTATAATATGAAATACAACAAAATATTAAAGAAATGATTAGTTTATGAAATGATTAGAATATTAAATAAATTAAATTTAATTCATAATTTAAACACTTTGTAAAATTTAATGTACAAATTATAATTCCCCTATAAAAACCAAAAACGTAATATGAAAATAATATAATTATTGATGCAATGACTCATGAAAGTATCCATGTTCATTTTTCTGGTATTTGATTGTATAGTATACAATCAAATATATATTAGTACACAACTTTTAATTTTAAATTATGCACAAAAAAATTGTATTTCTTAATTAAAAAAATATTTTTTTTTATTATTGAAAAAAATTAACTTTAAATGTGAATAAAACCTATATAAAATGTATATAAAATGTATCAATAATCTCCAGGCTATTAAAAAATACGAATTTTTTACTAAAGTTTTAAATTTGTTTGAATGCAGCCATTTTAAATAATTACAATAAAAATTTAAGAAATTACTTTTGTATTACATTTGAATAAAATTTAATACATTATAAATTTAGAAAACTGAAGTGTAGCTATTTGATGGAGATTACGATAAACTTATAGAGCAAAATGATTTCAAAAAGAATATATTTTTTTGATTAAAATCTTTTTGCTGAATTTGGTTAAAATAAAATACGCACTACTTTCTTCGAAACTACTTTGAAAACCGCAGATTTTGTCTGCTTAAGCAAAATATCATTCGTAATACCATGACCCCGCTTTTTGTATTGTTGCATTCATTAGGTACCACATAGATCCGTGTTGAATTTGTGTTTGATTACTGACGTGTTATTTGTGTGGATGAGATTACCATTTTACTTAAATATGTATTTTACATTTTTGAAAGATAATGCGAAATTGTACTTAATTAAGCATAATTATTATCTAATTAAATATTAAAATCACTATATAAACCGAATAGTTTTTTTTATTAGTATACAATTTAAAAAATATGATTAATATTAAAAAATGAAATTATTTTTTAACTTAATTTGTCTCATTACTTATCTCAGTCTTAGCAATTTAATAAAATATGAAGTAAAAAGTTTGATTTTTGTGAGATTGAAATTTGATTGATACATTAAATAATTTAAAATTGTTTAAAAATGCAGAAGAGTAAGACCTTTAGACACTCTATAAGCGTGCAATTTTGCTACAATGTCATATAAATATCATTGAAATATTTCTGCAATATTGCATAGTAATATTTTCATATTTATTATACTACTATTGCAATATTCAACAATATTGCACACTTATTAGGCATGATTATAGTATGAATTTCACACTATGATCTACCAAAGACTGACTTCTGCCGGTCTGACTTCTGTGATTGTTTTTGATCAATTTTAATATTCATTAACATTAACATTAATGAAATTTTAAACTTACAAATTTCACAATCTTTTACTTGGGTCAGCTAAAAGTGTCAAATATACAACTTTTGTTTAGATGTTTAATCCAATTTTAAAACTTATTTAAAATAATAAAATACATATAATTAATATAAAATTCCATATAGACTAAATTGTTAATTTTTACGTATAATTGCAAACTATACAAGTACTACTTTTAATTCAATTCCAATGATTAATTTCAAAAATTGCCTTTCAATGAATAATCGTTTATTATATTAGAACAAATCAATGTTTATCAGTCAAAATTCGTCCACAAACCAATTAGTATCATAATTAGAAAAAACGTCAATACACTGATCCTTATATCCTGTATAAATTTTTAGGAAATCTTAAGATGGCTGATGAAGTTCTGGAATGGCTTGTCGAACAAAAAAGTAAGAAAACTTTTATGGTGATGATTATTACCACTGGCATATTATTAATTGTGACGCTAGTGTCTGTTATAACAATTCCACCGGATTATGGATACACCACACAATTAGTTATTATAACTCCAATCACAGTGCCACCAACGTTTTCACCTTAATTACTTTCAATTAAAATTAAAACCTAAGATATAAATAACACTAAGGCGAAGTGAATGAAATTAGCAACGTGTTGTGGACAAAGAATGCTTGATACAATTTTGATCTCTTTCAATAACCAACTATTCATTTCCTTTTTTTTTTTCTTTTTCTTTTTTTGACAAACAAACCAATGTGCGATTAACCAAAAGCAAACTTCCCGCATACGTTTCAGTGCACTTTTACAAACATTAACATACTTATTGTAAATGTAATGATTATTAAACTTATCAATTCCAGTATTCAGAAATTTACCTTCGTTTATCAAATTTTAATGAAATAAGTTTAAATTGTAAATAACGACGAGAGCTGCAGTGAACATTTGTATTTCAATCGACATGCATTTTGCGTATAATTTGGGCCTCTTTGTAACAAATTAATTTTATACTTTTCATACTTAGTTCATAAACAGTTACTTGTAACTCATAAGACATCGTCGTAATTTGGAACGTATCATTTACATTGTTGTCAGTACATTACATTTAAATGATGCATTATAGTGTAAGAGCAATATCGGCTGTAAATACTCTTATTGCAATAAACTTTATATTTGTATAACAGTGAGTGAATAATTGATTCCCCGTCCCTCCAGTCCCACTCTCTCGTCGAATCACCAGTAGGATACCATTTATGTTACGCATTAACTGTTTTAGTTTCTTTATTTCAAGAATTAATTTATAAATAATTAAAAAGGCTCAAATAATACCGAAAAATGCATGGCAACTTATGTGATACTGACACAGCAAATTTGTTTCGAATTAATTACCAGAACTCTACAATTTGGATGGACGATGTTGTTTGTCGAAAAGCACGCATGAACACTTGTTCTTTTTATTATTATTTTTAAGCAGCTAACACAAGTTCCATACGCTTGCTGACGTATCATTTTAATCACAACGAGAAAAAGAAATGTCGCATTAAGCTTGCGTCTTCGACAGAGCTTGGACAATGAAACGCTCGTGTCATTGTTAAAACTGTGCAAAAATAATGCCCGGACCCAGCTCGCGAGGCGAGTAAAATTGCCATTTCTTTTTCTACGCGTAACAAATTTGAAAAGCCGGAACAACATTGCCTTACCCTCCCCACCCAAGTACCGAATCGCGGATTTGATAACGAGCCAAACTAACATGATGCCGTGATATATCTGACTCGTTATATATTTAATTACTGCAGGCGACGGCTGCTTTCACATTGGAATGGGATCAAAGCGCGCGAAACCCAATCTTTCATTCTATGAACCCTACCAATGCTGCCCGAGCAAGGCCAAACAGAGTACCAAGGTCGCTAAAATCAATCCGGTTCAATCGATCAAAAGACCAAAAGTTCACGCCACTTCGCCACCAAGATCTGAACCGACTCCCAAAGTAAATATGTTGAAGCCAATTAATAAACTGACTGCAAAGGACAGCAAAAAAACGGCAACCGTGACTGCCAAGAACGTCGCCAAGTCACCCATCCGTCATACCGATATAAATAAAGGCAAAAAAGGATTTTTCGGAAGCGGTAACTATTAAGACTTTCAATCGCCAGCTGAATAAATCCAGACGGAAACGCTTTGCCAGGGTCCAAAGCCTTTGCGATTAAATCCTTGGCAGAAATCGGAATTAGACAACAGTTGTTCTATTAGGAGTCCCCCCAATAAATGTCTTATCTATCCGAAAATAATGGGATCTGACGAAGAGCTAACCAGGGACTTCAATCCAGATTCAATCAGAAATGTTTGAATTGCTTTGGCAATAGAATAATCATCGGTCGTCAGATTACCCGAACCACTTTAATCACGAGGATTAATTTAATTAAATACGACCAATTCGTGCTAATCGAATTGTTACCCAACAGCCTCTTAAACAAGGACACTTTTATGACACTGATATTCCGACGAATATCAGTTGGGTTTATAATAACAATTGTTTTAAAAGGAGTTAACGGTGCGCCTAATGAATTTACCAACAAACACAAAAACGGACAATCGAATTGGTAATAATCTTTGAAAAGATTTGAATTAAATTGCTCAATAGGAAGATAACGATTGAAACATTTAAATTCCCTAATTTCGATTTCTGTCAGGAATCTGCATTTCTTCAGACTGGCATATTCTGATAAACTATGATCATTCATTATTATAATTAACTGGGGTGTTGCAGTTGTTGCCGGTCTCCCGTATTTGCTGAAAGTCTAAGATCTGCGGCTAAAAAGTCGATGATGGTATCACGAGGATAATACACCACCGTATAATCGTTTGGACTTGTCACCATGGCCAGCCTAACTATTGGCGTCGCAAACGAACGGACAAATATTTCACGCGGGGTTCTCTTTCGCACGCGCTCTCTCTCTCTCTCTCTCTCTCTCTCTCTCTCTCTCTCTCTCTCTCTCTCTCTCTCTCTCTCTCTCTCTCTCTCTCTCTCTCTCTCTTTCTCTCTCTATCTCATTCACTATTACCGTTACTTTATCCGTCTAGTTTATGAACTGTTTGTCTTCTGTCGAGACTGACTTCTACCCGACGCAAGAACACGCACATAAACACAAGCGAACGCAAATGTTTCAGCTTCGAAATCGCTATACACAACAATAATTGTTCAAAAAGTAAAGACAAAAAAACTACTCACCAGTCATACTCCTGTTTCATTTCCTCGACGTCCTCTCATCTCCACACCGCATTCATACTTCATTATTCTGGGGGAAAAAAGAAAAAAATTTAATCACACGATTGATTATGAGATCTCAACAAGTCGAAAAATCTTTGGCATAAACATTTTAAATGAATTTAATCACACGTACACGTGCTTTATTGTTAACACTTACGCAGGCTCTTATTGCATTTTTAAGTAACGTCTCCGGCGAGAAGCATCTGTGTTGATTATTTGGGAACGTGGCTAATTAAGTTCCTATGGATGCGCGCAATCCTCAATGGCGAAGCTACTTCTCTCAATGAAATCAAACGCCACAGTTATCCTACACAATACAAATCCAACATGATGTATTTTTCGTGCCATAATTTATGTATTGTTTTAGAAATATTTATAAATAATTTTTGTTTATAATAAAGAAATCTTTTATTTCATTAGACACTGATTTATGAAAATGGGTACAACGTAGGACACGGTAAAATATTTCGGTTAAATAGGTAGACAACGTTTGTTTAAACCTATGGAAAAAGATTGTTATTTAACTATGCGTATTTATTGCTTTGTTGATTGCTGAATTGTTGTATAATTCAAATTTCAGAAACGAAAACAATTTGGAACTCATATTATTTTTTATATAAAAACAAAATGTATAATCATGCTCAAATATTTAGTGTTATAATTACCCCGAATACCATTCTTTTTCATAGTTATTAATTTTATGCTTTTTTTTTAAACATTGATTTAATGATCGTTAAATCAATTGATCTTAACAACACCAAAGTACTAGTAGTACATAAACGGAAACATTTAGGTGGTGAAGCTTAAATAATTTTCACTCATGAACATAATAAACTTGAATATGTAAATATAAACATTCTTTCAACATGTAAGTAGTTTTATGATGATTACTCTATTATTAGCCTGTTATCTATTAACCTTCAATGAAGCATATCTCTTCTTAACATCCTAAAAAAAGAATCATTATTCTAATTGTACACAATTTTGGACAATAAAATAATGAAAATTTTAACAATAATGAAGAATTGTATTTAATTATATTTTAATTTTATCTGTAAATAAATTTTTAAGCTACTTTAGGCGCCGTACGGTCAGTGTAACGTTTCATTAATCATATCGAAATACAATTAATTTTAGGTAACCTTCTGGACGAAAATGAAGTGTTAGAATGGATGGTGAGCCAAAAGAATGATCAGAGCATTAAAAAGATTGATCGTGAAACTCTCAATAAGTACATCGAAACGAAAGAATTTTTGGCTGTCATTTTCTGTAAGAGAGCTTACTTGGAAGTATAATTATTTTTTAAATACTGATAACAAACATTTCAATTAAATGCTTTCCCTTCGTTTAAACAGATAACGATGATGATCCAGATAGTATAAGAGTAATTCGTCACATAGAACTAATCGACGACGAAGCGGCCGAATATGGAATCAAGGTTGTACAAATTAGCGATTGGTTGATGGCTAAGAAGTATGGATACCGTAATCCACCAGGTATCACATACTTCCGCAAAGGCAAATACATCAATTATGATGGAGACATAGACGACGAGGAAGAAATTTTGGATTGGTTAACGAATCCGGAGAACATGGAACTGACTGATCATATCGAACGCATCAATCGAAAAATGTTCGATAAAATACGTCAAACATCTGATTATGTAGCAGTTTTCTTTTGTAAGTGATTTCAAGAGAACTTTTAGGCGATTAAATATATGGAAAGAAATAAAAGATTAAAAATAGCAAGGCGAATGGAATGCCAAAATTGTTAAATTCAATTTTTTCACTTTACAAAATAATTCTTCCGTAAGATCTAATTTTAAAAACTGAAACAATACAACGTAAGTTTTTTATTTATTTTAAATTTAATCTGCAATTTTTCATCCATTAATTCTCTCTGTTTACACTAGAAGTTCTAATGTAAACATAATAAATTTTTACTTCGCGTATCTGTTCATTTGATCACGTTCGTGCGTTTGTTTAGATAGTAACGATTGTAAGCAGTGTAGCCGTGTATTGGCAGAGATCGAACACATCGATGATGAGGCTGATGGCGCAGGAATTAATTTCGTTAAACTTGATGACAAACAGTTAGCAAAACAATACGGAGTTTTTGCTTTACCAGCTATTTTATTCTTCAAAATGGGTTCCAAGGAACCTGTAATTTATGCAGGTTATTTCCGAGAAAAGTTTCAACAATCTTTTTATTCTACAGTCAATAACAATTTAAATGTAATTAATATATGATATATTAATTAATGTTTTAGGTGATCTATATGATGAAGAGCAAATTCTTCAATGGCTATTAACTCAAAAGGATCCATCGGGAGATGCCATAGAATCATTGGAGGGTGAAATGTTACTCCATCTAATACGAGAATCTGAATCTCTAGCAGTTTACTTCTGTAAGAATTACATATATATATATTTAATTGTTGAAATTTGATTAGCAGCAATACTAAAATAATAATATTACAGACAGTGACGAATGTGAGGATTGTACCAGAATATTGGAAGAACTGGAAAACATCGACGATGATTGTGATAGACATGGAATCACATTTGTTAAAACTCATGTGAGAATTTAATTAAATAGTAGCTTTGCAAATAAAATAAGTTATAATAGTCATTCAATAATAATATTTCAGGACATTCGAGTGGCTGAAGATTATGGAGCTCTCGATTTTCCAGTGATGATCTACTTTGAAAATCAAATACCTAATATGTTCGAAGGTATACTTATGATACTTATTATTAACCAACTAGAATAAATGTAAAATACTCTGGATAAATGTGTTTTACTGTACGTATGATCAACACGCATATTGCAGGAAATTTGCACGAAGAAGAAGAAGTGCTTCAATGGCTGATCACCCAGAAAACCGAAGATCGAATAGAACTGATAACGAGGGTTATGCTCGAGAGCTTTGTCGAAGACACGCAATACCTAGCGGTGTATTTCTGTGAGAAACTTTATTTTACTTGAAATTTATCTACAAAAAGGCTCCGTTAAGTCAGCGCCAACGAAACTACAAAAGTTGAATACTTTTGCAGATAAGCAAAATTGCCATATCTGCGACGAAATTTTGGAGGGCTTAGAAAAGATCGACGACGAATGTGACGTATTCGGCATTCACCTGGTTAAAATCCAAGATCCACAGCTCGCTAAACGTTACTCCATCAAGACATTCCCAGCTCTTGTGTACTTTAGGAATGGCAATCCACTTTTATTTGAAGGCAAGATTTGAAATTTCAACTTTGAACCTTTGTTTTAAAATTTAAAACTTTAAATTTTAAGTATTGTCTTTTAGATTTAAAACAATGACATTAGTGACTTGTTCACTCAAATCAAATAGTACTTTCCCCTTTTAGGTGATCTTCAAAACGAAGATTCTGTACTTGAATGGCTGATTGACGACGACAACCGAGAACTAGCGGATGAAATTGAATCCGTAAATGGAAGAATGTTGGAAAGATTACTGGATGAGTGTCCATTTTTAGCTGTATTCTTCTGTAAGTACATCAATGAAACTGGCATTCTAAGCCAGTAAATTTTTTTTCCAACATTAACACTAATTTTGCCCAACAAAGATATTAAAGTTGTCCACTTGTATTTTACATTACAGACGATGAAGATTGTCCCGAATGCGACTCCATAATGGAAGCTTTGGAAAGAATAGACGACGAAGCTGATCTCTTTGGCATCGATTTCGTAAAGGTATCCAGTCAAGAAGCTGCTGAAAAATACGAAGTCCTGAATGTACCAGCACTGGTGTATTTCCGTAAAAAAACACCTCTGATTTATGATGGAGACCTAACGCACGATGACAAAATTCTTCAGTGGCTCACATCGCAAGATGTTTTTGAAATCAAAAATGAAATCGAAGAGGTCAATAAAAAGATGCTGGATAAACTGTTAGATGAAAATGAATTCCTAACAGTATTTTTCTGTGAGTACCTGAAAACAGTTCATAATTGTAATAATTTGTATAAATCTTTTATATATTCATTTATTCTTTAGATGAGCACGATGACAAAGAAAGTGAGGTGGTAAATGAAAAATTAGAAAACATTGACGGAGAGACGGATAATTTGGATATAACATTTGTAAAAATGGCCGATCCTCGCTATGCTCGAAAATGGGGAGTAACCAAAATTCCAGCGATTGTATTTTTCCGCAGAAGATTTCCTAATATTTATAGAGGTATACTTGAAACTAATATTTAACCTTTCAAAGTAACTGTAAACAAGTTTAATAACTTCGTCCTGTATTAATTTAGGTGACTTGCACAATGAAGAGGAAGTTTTAGAGTGGTTAAAGAAGAATCGTTTCCGGCAGCCAGAATTAAATATCTACATGTACATGCTGATTGCGGTAGCAATTTTATTTGCATTGTACACGGGATTTTTAATGTCTTGTTTCAGAACAACAGTTTCTGCCTCCATAGTTCATGTAAAACAAGCGTGAAACACATTTAATTGATCACACATGTTCAATTTCCAAAACTTCAAAACAGTCCTAACTTAATTAGACATACGTCATCGATGTTTTTATTTGGTCTGTCTTTTTATTAATCATTCTTATTTTCCATGTATTTCAAGAGAGTGATTTCATTCGTTAAAAGACAGAGCGAATAAACTGAGTATGTATTGATTAAGGACTTGAACAATTTTGAAGTTTACCGTAAGAAGATGTTTCGAAGCCGATGTTATGATGATAATTGAATTTAGACAATAACTTGATCTGAAAGTTGGACTGTTTAGATTTGATATACGACTGATGATTTACATTTTCGAACGTTTAATTTATCTCATGTGTTGTTTCAATAAAAGTTTATTTCAAAATATATTTTGATATATCTGTATACATTTTTTCATTGCAATTGTCGAAAAGTAAGTTACTTTTTGATTATGATTTCTGAATAAATGTATATAGTATGTATCACCCGTATGTACATATAAATATATATTTTGCTGCAACACCTAAGTAAATCATACAATGCGTGTTAATTTCATTTTTTTTTCTAATAATAATATAAACTGAAAAATCAGCAAACGAAAACTTATTAAAGCATTTTGAATAAAATTGAATGTAACGAAATATAAAGTTAATAATTTTACATTTATAAATTCACCATTATACAAATTTAAAGCATACAAAATTTTACAATTTTTTGCACATCTTGTAACATTTCAAGACTGATTTTTAATATATATCATTGAAATTAAATTAAAATACATTCCAATCTGCCTTAATGTGGTTTCGTTTACTGATATTAATAGTTTTTTTTCACCTATCAGACAATTTATTTTACCAAATTACATATTTAATTTAAATGTCAAAATATAGTCTTCATTATCATTAACAAATATGTAACCCTAAAAAAATAGCATAATATTTAATTTGACATCACACACCTTAAAATATTTATATTTTCAACAAGCCTCAATGTTGCAAATATTAAAAGTTACTTTTTCATTACAAAATTTTTACAAATTTCAAATTACATTCAATGTATTTTTAATTTTTTATACAAAATTTCAAGAATTATATATAACCATTTTTTTGTTGAAACACTATGCATATTTTTCCTTATTTAAAACTGTACAATTTAATTTTAACAGTAATAGAAGAAAATAATATATAATACCATGATCTGCGTCATATAAACAAACTCTAACACTGAACACCAATTGCCAATAAATTTATAAATACAAACATAAACATACGTAACAAAAATAGAGCAAAGAGTATATTTATAAATAGACAAAAAGCTTTGGGTTTGATTGCAATATGTAAAATGTTATTTAAGCAAAGCTAAAATAATCAAATGATCCTTATTTGACCCATATTAACATCATTTGGAAGGGTACTTGATTTAAGTTCTATCATCACCATTCCATTTTATTATCCCATTTTGCTTCACTTCCACTTTAATTAGAAGTTGCAGTTAAACGTCAATTTCATATAAAGTATATATGTATACCATTTGCTCTATATATACATCGCCAACTTCTATTCATAATGAATTAGTTCATAATTGTAAATGAACAAAAATTGTATTCAAAAATGTTAAAACAATCAATTTTTAATCAGATTTTGTTCTCCTTGCATTCTCGCACTTAGTCATTATATATAGAAAATATTATTTATATAAGTACACAAATAAATATATGTATATTTATATGTAAGTTCAAGTTATCCATATCATAATGTATAATATAACTTTAATTTTATTATGTAATAATGCTGACAAAATGGACAAGTTAAATAAATTCTTTACTAATCTTTTAAGAATTAGATAGATAAAAAAAAAATTAAGGAACTACAATATCAATATTTTTATATGTACAAATACTTGTTAAATGTATTGTCAGCAGAAAGATAATAAAATGGCATAAAACCTGTACACACGATAACAATTTTATCTTAAACTGTATGTACATATTTATATGCTATAAGCCAAAAATTAATATAAATTAGTTAATGTCATTCTTTAATATGTT
Organism: Leptoteleia sp. ZL-2020; assembly: GCA_022817305.1. NCBI lineage: Eukaryota > Metazoa > Arthropoda > Insecta > Hymenoptera > Scelionidae > Leptoteleia > Leptoteleia sp. ZL-2020. The sequence continues at coordinate 36,439 of JABFPN010000050.1, read as the reverse complement.
CATGAGCTATGGAAGCAAACCTCATTTGTTATTTTTTACTAGATTGATTAAAATAAGTTTCATACCATCACTGCAAAAAAATAATGATATAAATAAATGAAATAAAATTGAAGTCATGATCAATAGTTTTCTCTGTAAAAATCAATAAACTAATATTAAATGGAAATGCAATTCAAGTATTGAGCATGGTTCAATTTTTATTCCGCTAATTTTTATAGAAAATTGTTTCAAGTAAATATTTGACTGGCAGGAAAGTACCATTGTTATTAATATATAAAAAAGTAATTAACAGTTAGTTAAAATTAATTTCCATTAAATGCAATTTTTTTTAAATACCGATTATTCAATTAAATAATATATATATATAAGAAATTTCATTAATTATAATTCAATAATAAACATTTATTAGTTTAAATCTTATCAACCAAGATTGGTTTATAAACGACATAAACTTTATTGTAATATAGTCCTTGCTAGGATATTTAGTCATTCAAATGTTGATATATTTATTACATATTTTATGTAAAATGATCAATAAAATAAAAGTGACCCTAAAATACACATCAATAATTCTTTTCTTTAAAATAAATTTCTAAGCAAATCCCATTTTCCTCACTATCCCTAATTTTTAGGTTATCCCAAATACAAATTTTCTTTACATTACCCTGTAATAATCGAGAACTATATAAAAAATGAGAAAATAACTTGTTAAAAAAGTTAATTATATAAGTATAATATTTCTTCTTGTCGATTTCTTACTAATCCATGGATTAACAATGAAAAAAGTAAATCGTTCCCTTTAAAAACATTTAAATGCGCAGCAAACGTTTGAAATACGTTTACCGTACAGTCGAAAGATATAACAAAATCACCTCAACAAGAATATTTTACAATTTCTAAACATTATTATTATATTTAAACATTTACATAAAAACAAATAGTACGAGATTTGAAAAGCAAATAAAAAATCATAAAATACGTACGAAATAAATAACGGCCACAAGTTGACTGGTAATTTATTTTTATTTCCAGTTTAATTTTTCAAATAATTTATTACTAAATTACTAAATGAAATATTTGATTACATTAAATTTACTACAAGAAAAAACTATTCTAAAAATCACAATATCACTTACGCAGACTCACTGATTCCATCAGACCGCGCGATCAACAATACCAACTTACTTTTAGCGCCATCCGTCCTTATCCAAGGAAAGCGCTTGTTTGTTTGTTGTCTATCTTTGTCCTTCACTGTTTTGTTTATTTTAATGCTAGCGAGTTTAAACAAATAAGAAATATATTGGAAAGAACCACAGGGGCGCCTAGAAAAATTGAGGAGCCCGGGGCAATCTATTAATTTTTTTCTCTTCTTATCTTATCAGTAATTTTCTGATCTAATTTTAGTAAATTATTATATTTACTAACATTATATTTTTTAATAGAAAAAATGGCTTGAAATTTTCACAAAATGAAGCCTTTTCGAAACGGGGCTCAGAGCAAAATGTTAGTGTTTTTTGCAATAAAAGTTTTTTTATAAAAATGTTTTTCAGTATTTTTAAATTAGCTCTTTGAATTTCAAAATCTGCAATTATAGTATTTGTTGATTACCGCACTTCTTCAGATTCTGAAGTTCAGAGTGGTAACAAAAACGCTACCATTAATATAGCATATTAGATTTGACGAGAAAAGCACCCTGTATTTTGAGATGAGATTTGAATGGAATGAAATTTAAACGGGATCGTAATATCGCTCCTAGTCAAATAATTTCATGTTTCCGATCGTTGGGGATCGTGAACATTTTTGAATATTTAATGAAGTGCTGAAATCGGTAACTTACCTCAAGAGTAAAAGACCATCGGCTTGTATTAATGGTGTCAGATGGCAGTATAAAGATGTAAGAACATGAGATAACACGTGAATGTTTTGAACGCATATTTATTACTATAAACAATTTAAATTGCAACAAAATATTTATTCTTTTGTGAATAATAATTTTGCGTAAAACACGTATAAGATGTAAATTAATTAATATCGTAAGTTAAAAAGTTATTTGTTTATTATTTATGATCTTACGTTCGTTCACTAAACAAAGACGTGTTGAACGGTTTGTTGACATACCGAGAAAAAATTTTGAAAGTCTCGGCAGAAGATTGAAGTATATATGAACGCCTACTTGGTTGCCTTTCCAATTTATGAATAACACTGATTGTGAATTATTATAAATATTAGTCCGATCAGTAATTTTAGTTTATTTTTTAAAATGGAGAGTAATGAATTTAAGGTGCATACAAATAAACAAAGTACAGAAATTGAAAACACAGACTCCAGTACCAAATGGAAAAATCAGTCGAATAATGAAGATTCTGATGACATGTTTTCTGGTAATTACATTTATTTATGTGCTTACAGCTCTGTTTTTTATATAATTTATTTGTATCATTGAGAAAATGATCGTTTATTTGTATTTTTTCATATAAATGTATAGTCATATTAACAAGGTTTTCTTTTTTATAAAAAGTGTAAACAAATATTATATATTAAATAAATAGTATTTTTGCTGAAACTTAGATAAATATTGTATTTCAAAATTTCTCATTAATGTATAACAAGTTTCAAGTCTTTCATCTGACACATTTTAACATTTTAGCACAATAGAGATCATAGATTTTGTAAGAAAGGAAAGGTTAAAGAAAACTTTTATATTTACCTAGGGTCTAATTTACATAAAATCCTGTTTTATATTATTTCACAGGAATTATACAACAAATTTTAATATATTTTTACTTAGACTTAAATGAATTGGAATTTTTAAGTAAATTTATATTTTACAATAATGTAAATAAAATATTCTAGTGTCTTAATAAAAATAAAATATTATCTGAAAATATTTGATTAGATTATTGTCTTAGTATTTATATCATATAATCTTTTTTATATGTTTGATAAAATTATTATTTCTTTACAGATGAAGAACATTGTCAATTATTACCATATAATACACCAGAATTACTTCAAACAAATAACACAGTAAGAACTACTGATAAATTTGTTACATTAACCAACCAACATTTTGAAGTGTAAGTATACTTTTATAGTATATTATGGTCATTAAGGTGAAGATACTAGTAAATGAAAAGCCACACATTAAATAACTATTTATTGGTTATTTATCGCAAAATTGTTTTCTTTTATAAATTAATCTTAAAAATAAATGACACTTAATCTAAAAATAAGTTAAATTGTTTTTATTAAATAAACAAAAGTATATTGTTTACATGGTTTATAGTTAGTATCTTCACCCTTTAGATATTTTAAATGATAAAAAATTAAAATTTAATACTATATTCAAAAATATTGTGTAACTTTTTAGTTTACAAAATATAATAATTAGTTTATTCAAACATCATTCTTTCTTCTAATTGAATAACCTCATTGCGCAATGTAGCATATCCTTTCTACCAACAGTCCTTTCTACTATTATGATACTACGTAGTACTATAACGACGTCTGTATTTCTGTCAATATTTCTCTGAGTTAACATGATTTACATACATTGTATTTCAAGACAAAAAATATGTCTTGTTATTGTTTCTAGATCCTCAATTAATATACACAAAAATAAAAAAATGCATTTTTCTGAACTTCATGAAATTGTAAAAATAATAATACAGTATTTAAGAATTTATTTATATGACGTTGCAATTGTACAGCATTGCTGAGCGCTTGCTGAATGACTGAAATCAGTTACGGGCTTGCTTACCAAGACAATTACATATAATCACGGTGCAATGAGTTAAATAATGATAATTAAGAACTACGATTAACTTCAAATTTCTAAATATTATATATAAATTTATTCAACTTTTATAGAACTCCTGGAAAGCCATTTGTGCCTTTTACTCCAATAAGCTTAGTGCCTTTAATTAGTGAATGTAACCAAACATGGACTAGTGATATGGAAACACCTACAACAGATGTGTCAAAACAAAATATTGTTACACCTATCGATTCACTTATTAAAAAGGTTTAGTCCTTTTTTTTAAGATTCTATACAATTAATTTTGAATATTTTTCAATTATTTACATAATTTATATTTCTAAATAAACTAAAAATATTTAATTGTTTTTAGGGAGGTGAGAAAACAATTGACCCAATGGAGAAAGAAATTATTTCAAGTATTGCTTCTCCAATTTTAATAAACAAAAAAAGGCGGCGACCCAAACGACGGATTTTTAAGTCATCAAATACAAATGAAGAAAACATTAATGACTTATCAATTGATCAAGTGGAAAGAACTTCAAAGTCTTCGTATAGCAGTGACAGTATTTCAAATTATACTGAAAATGTTACAACTTTAAATAACACATTAGAAAACATACCTGAAGATGAAAATTATATTGAAAATCATAAAACTGCTACTAAATCTAGTGCAGTGACAGATGTTATGAACACATCTTCTCAAGACTTCTTCAATAATGCATCTTTTAGTATGGTTGATAAAATTTGTTTGGATCATGCGTCTGGTCCTAAAATAATACAAGAAAAAGCAAATGAAACTGAAGAAGCAAAAAACACAACAGATCTAGTAAAATCTTGTAGAAAAAAATTAAAAAGTACATATGCATCTATTGACCTTGAGCAAAAAAGTATCTTACCACCTCAGAATATGAATGAATCAATAGAACAAGAGTTAATAAGTTTTAAGCCAACGAATGTAAAATCTTCCGTTTTAAACATGCCTTCTGGATTGAATGCTACACAACTTGTTAATTTGTTGGATGCATCGGAAAAATCAGAATGTGATAATTTTAAAAAACCTGAGATAAGTTCAGAAAATCTTGCCCATAATTCTAAACAAAGTAAAAATGAATGTACTTTGAATAATAAAAGTGATCATTTAAATATGAATATATCTTGTTCTGAAACACAATTGTTAGCTTGTTGCGATTTGGCTGATATCATGGAAGATGAACAAATGAACGAATGGTTCAAAGATGTAAATCATACAAAGCAGGATATAAAATTAAACAAACTTTTAAGTACCATTTCAAGTGACAATTTGGTTTCTAATAACATAATACAATCTGGGTTTAAGACTGCAAGTGGGAAAAGTATATCTATTAATGAAGATAAATTAACTAAATTAAAACTATTGTATGAGCAGCTATCCACAAATACACCTGAAACTAATGAATATTCAGAAATAGATTCTTCAAAGTCAAAGAATTTAATACCAACTAATTCATCAACCACAAATGAGATGAATTTGATAAACAATAATTTTGAAGTTAATCGATCTCAAACAACACACAAGGAACCTTTAATAACTAGCTATGAATGTAACAATGAAAAAAGCATACGAAATCCGGTTTCTGGTGATAAAGACTCACATAAGACTAATCAGAATTATACAGATTCTTTAGTATCACAATTTGCAGTACAGTCTGACTTAAAAACAGCAAGTGGTGAAAATATTTCCATAGATAAAGATAGTTTAATGAAGACTCGTGATTTTCATGATATTGCTACAGACTCTCATCTATCTGGAAACACTTTATCTTCAAACTTAAGAGATAATACTGTTCAAACCGCTTTCACAACAGCTAGTGGTAAATCAATAATTATCGATAAAGACAAATTATTACATGCACAGCAAATGTTTAATGAAATTACTGATTCTGAGACAGTTGTAATGCCAGTTAATGCAATCGAATCAAATTTAACAAATGCACAAAATTCATCAAGTTTATCCACAAAACTTTCTAAAAATAAATCCAATAATTTTATTACATTAAAAAATATTCATAATATTTCTTTAAATAGTTCTACAATATCAAAAGGTCTTCAAAGAAAATGGCTTAGCGACAGTGATATAAAGTATCGTTTGTCTAAAAGTAAGTCTTGTGAAAATATTCAAACTGTAGATGAATATAATTATACATCTAATAAAAAAGGAGCTATGATGAATACGTTTTCAAATAATTCAGATTTAAAGAAAAGTGCATCTGTTGAAAATTTTTTTGACTTTGCAACAGATTGTTTAATGAGCAATTTACATATCGATGACATATTTGAAAATCCAGTTAGGAGACACACGATAAATCAAAGTACAGATTGGTTTTCTAGTTATACATCTGACTCTAAACTTTTAAGTACTAATAGAAAGTTAATGGAACAATTTTCTTTTCCTGAAGAAGACCTACGAAAGCGTGCAATTAAAAATTCAACAAATTTAGTAATGTCATCCGTAAAAAACGATTTTCTGGGATTTACAGATGAAGAAATTCAACAAAGTAAAGCTGCTCACTGGATTTTGAAAAGTTACCTAGAAACTTCTAACAGTACAAATTCACATCTAACTGTTGAAGATTCTGTGACATCGAGTCAATTACAGATGAAATACAGTTTAGATAAGAATGATATTTATTTCTCAGTACCGTCTGATATAAGTCAGTATCAGAATTATAAAACATCACCTGATACTGAATCAAGAAAACTGTTGTTTGATGAATTTCACAAAAATTATTTGAACAAGAATCTTATTAGTGGAAAAAATGTTGAAAGAAATGATGTGATCCTAAATAATATCGCTGATACTTCACCCCATAAATTTTTAGGATTTTCACCACCGGATAATCATCCAGTATCAATCGTAACAGATATAATCACAAATCTTACTAAATTCAGACTTGCAAGAACAGAAACTATTGATGACAGTACAAAAGAAAATTATTCGACAAATAAGTCTGATATTACAGAAAATAAAATGTTATATCAAGAAAAAACTGAGTTGGAGGCTGAAAACGATTTTCGAAATCAAGCGTCATTCTTTAGCAGTTTTAAAACAGCAAATGGTGATAACTTGCAAACAGGTAAAAGAATGTTTAAAGCTAATTTTGAGAAAGAATCTCAGAACAAAATTTGGAAAAATCAAAGAATTGATTATCAAGATGAATGGTAGTTATCAACGAGAAGATAAGCAAAAAAATATAAATGAAAAATATTCTGCGTGATTTAAATTTTAATTTTAAACTACTCGTGTATGTAACTACTTTCATTGTTTGAGTTTATTATAATTTTACATTTTCATTAGAATGTAATATTTTTAAATTTTCATTTATTTTTGATCAATTTTTTGATAAATAATATTGTGGAATATGGTTTGGAAATGGCTCACAAACTCTATGTTTTTCCAGATAAAACTTCATCTTTAGGAGGATTTATAACTGCAAGTGGTCAACCTATCCGTATATCAAAACATAGTATGGAAAAAGCTAAAAAACTGTTTGATAATGAAAATGATTATCGAGGCGAAAATGCCCCCTTGGAAGGATCCCACTCTGCGCACCGTCAGCCAATCCATAATGCTGAACAAAGTGCAGAAACAGTCAACAAATTATTTGCAACTGACCATCAAAATGAAGCATCTCTGGGAGGATTCAAAACAGCAAGCGGTCATCCAATCCATATTGCCGAACAAAGTTTGAAAAGAGCCAAACAATTATTTGCAGCTGAACATCAAGATGAAGCAAAATCTCTGGGAGGATTCAAAACTGCAAGTGGCCAACCAATCCATATTGCGGAACAGAGTTTAGTAAAAGCCAAAAAATTGTTCGCAACTGACCATCAAGATGAAGCAACATCTCTGGGAGGATTCAAAACTGCAAGTGGTCATCCAATCCATAATGCTGAACGCAGTTCGAAAACAGCCAAAGATTTATTTGCAGCTGACCAAGATGAATTTCCTTCTTTAGGTGGATTCAAAACTGCAAGTGGCCAACCAATCCATATTGCCGAACAAAATTTGGAAAGAGCCAAAAAATTATTTGCAACTGACCATCAAGATGAAGTAACATCTCTGGGAGGATTCAAAACTGCAAGCGGTCATCCAATCCATAATTCTGAACAAAGTTTGAAAAGAGCCAAACAATTTTTTGCAGCTGAACATCAAGATGAAATTCCATCTTTAGGTGGATTCAAAACTGCAAGTGGCCAACCAATCTATATTGCCGAACAAAGTTTGGAAAGAGCCAAAAAATTATTTGCATCTGACCATCAAGATGAAGTAACATCTCTAGAAGGATTCAAAACTGCAAGCTGTCATCCAATCCATAATGCTGAACGAAGTTCGAAAACAGCCAAAGATTTATTTGCAGCTGACCAAGATGAATTTCCTTCTTTAGGTGGATTCAAAACTGCAAGTGGCCAATCAATTCATATTGCGAAACAAAGTTTGGAAAAAGCCAAAGATTTATTTGCAACTGACCATCAAGATGAAAATCCATCTTTGGGTGGATTTAAAACTGCAAATGGCCAACCTATCCATATTGCCGAACAAAGTTTAGAAAGAGCCAAAAAATTATTTGCATCTGATCATCAAGATGAAGTAACATCTCTGGGAGGATTCAAAACTGCAAGCGGTCAATCAATCCATATTGCCGAACAAAGTTTGGAAAAATCCAAAAAATTGTTCGCAACTGACTATCAAGATGAAAATCCATCTTTGGGTGGATTTAAAATTGCAAATGGCCAACCAATCCATATTGCAGAACAAAATTTGAAAAGATCCAAACAATTATTTACATCTGAACATCAAGATGAAATTCCATCTTTAGATGGATTTAAAACTGCAAGCGGTCAATCGATTAATATATCTAAAGGAAGTTTAGAAAATGCTAAAAAACTCTATGCTTGCGAATTAGATAATTCTAATAATCTTATTCACGACTCCATAGGAAAATTATATATAGAAACAAATATTCACGAATCTAGTCAGTCTGTTCGTCAACTTTCAAATGTTCAGAAACTAAGTGATCCTAACAGTTCCTTAGGTATTCAAGGTACGTCATTAATAAGTGAAGACAAGGAAATTATTAAACAATCAAAACCTTATTTCAATTTGAATCAGAACTTTACAACAGAAAATAATATAGCTCCAGATTTATTAGTAGAAAGAACCGGATTTACAACAGCTGCTGGTCGGACAATTAACATTTCCACAGAAAAAATGGAAAACGCGAAAAGATTATTCGCTGAAGGCGACGACGATTCTCCAGATTTTGAAAGGAATAATGACCGTTTAATGTTAAAAAGAAAAATAGATAATTTAGATAGTAATACACCTCTGAGCCGAAGTCGAATGCCACGATTTAAAAAACCACGGAATATCGCAGAACCACAGATACGAAAACTATTTGATTATGATTTGCATAATAACATTGAAAAAAGTGAAGAAAATGTAGCTGCTCAAACAACAGAAAATATTAAAGCATCATTAACTGGAAAGATCGAAGACAAAATAGAAACTAACATATCTGTTTCGCAAAATACTCCAACTAGCCCTATAATTGGCAATAGACGTAGAAAGTACAAGAGAAAAATGATTAAAATGTCTAGTACAATTCAAAATGATAAGAAGGAAGATAATTTTGATAAAACAGATAAAGAAAATTGTGCTTTAAAAAGACATTCTTTACCAGCTACTTTAAATTTTAAAGAAGAAACGAAACAAGATTTAGTATATAAATATGATACATCGGACAATATAGATGAAGATCGATTGGCTGCAATTATGTTACAGGTATAGCTTAAAAGATTTAATTTTCATTCATTATTAATCATAACTAATTTAAAATTTTGGGTCATTGAAATGATTTTGATTAAAAATTAGAAATAATCATTTCGTCATTCATTTCATTCTTAAAATGTAAAACTCAAAATGAAATTTTTCATATGAATTGATTTTTAAGCAAAAATTTGTTGTATATAATATATTTTTTTTTTTGTTGTATATAATATTAAGCAAAAATTTGTTGTAAATAATTAATTAATTAAGTCACCTAAAAACAAATTTATAAATATATTTTGTTTTTTACAGGATAAAATGATAAACATGAAAAAGAGAAGAAGACCAAAACCAATTATGGGATCTTTATTTACTTATAGAAACAACAATAGAGAACAACGTATAACTTGGAAAATAGTTTCAGGTGGTAAACCACCTTTACCTAAAAGTATCGAACAGGTATTTAATTTCTTATAAAAATACCATTAATTAAAGAACAAATTTAATATATAAATATTCTATAATATTAATGCACAAATAAATGTTTTTTTCTTACATAGATTCAACAAGAACAACTGGATCAAAATATTTTGGATGTCACTGCTTTGAATGCTATTTCTTATTCCTTCCATGTTTCTGATATTATTGGGTTAGTGTATTTGTAGAACCAAAAATATTATGGTATTAATTATGGCCCTTTAATGACCCTACAGTAATGTAGGATTTTAATAAATAAGATTTGTCCATATATTAGCTAAACGATTTTTTTGTTTTTCAAATAATTGGTAGAAGAAATGTGAACCATAAAGACGTCGTGAGTGTTAATTTATCGGATAATACAAGGTTGGTGTTAAATGAAAGTGGCCACGCAACTATCGCTGAATTTCGAAGAGCATTTTTGGCAAGTCCTGGAATAGATCCTACTTTAATTCCTGTTGATTGGATAGATCATCATTATCGTTTAATAGTATGGAAACTTGCCTCTATGGATAGAAATATGTTTAATCATGCGATTATACCTAGGTAATTTTTTAAATTTTCTACCTTTTTTAAATCATTAAAATACAATAAACATGGCTCTGAGAAAAATTTTGAATTTATTGCATAGTCTTAGATTTTGTTTGTCATACTATACTTATATTACCACTAAAGAATTTGAATATTCCATATTAAGGTGATTCTTCAGTGCATGTCAAAAACGCCGTCCGGTACCCAGGATTAATTAATGAACAGAATTAAACCAAAATTTGACATAATGCAATCTAAAAGTAAGAGGATCGTTGGATATACTTCATTTGTCAAAATGTAATTTTATTTTTGCAAATTTAATAAATATATTGCGGTACAAAGAAAGACGTGACAGAAGACAAGTTTCAAAACAGGATAATTAATAAAAAATTAAGTTAGATTTGACAAATAAAATATATCCAACGATAATCTCATTTTTACATAACATCCTATCAAATTTTGGTGCAATTCTATTCACTACTCAGGCCTAGGTACCGGACGGCGTTTTTGACACGTGATGCATTGAAGAATCGCCTTAAGTATGACATAATTTGTTCAAAAATCTTCTTATTAGTAAAATGATAAAAGACTTTTTAAAAATTCATGTAACAAATGTTTTTTAGGGCATTGACAGCAAATAGAATTATAGAAGAATTGAAATATCGTTATAATCGAGAAATTGACAAAGCACAGCGATCGTCTATACGAAAAATTCTTGAAAGAGATGAAATAGCGTCTAAAAGAATTGTGTTGTGTATTTCGACAATTAATAATGTAAGTTCATTAATTTTTTTTTCAAAATGTTTATCGTAAATATATTAAATATCGTAAATATAATATAAAAAGTAAATATATTAAATATCGTTTATCGTAAATATAAAAAGAATGTTAAGACATATCTTTTTACTAAAGCTTCCAGAAAATTATCAAGAAAAAGATAAAAATTTAGTGCAATCCAGTGTAATGCGTAAAGTCGAAGCGACAGACGGGTGGTATACAATACCAATTACTTTTGACATCCCTATGCTTCATTACATAACAACTGGAAAAATAAGAGAAGGCACAAAAATTGTGACTCATGGAGCAGAACTGCTTAATTGTGAAAGGGGATGTCATCCTTTGGAGGTATAAATAAATATCCTTTGCGCAATTAAATATTTAAAACAGATATAAAATAAGTAAAGGTTCATTTAATATTTTTTAGATATCTAGTGATATGAGTCTAAAAATTCACACCAATTCTACAAGAAGAGCTCGATGGGATGCTAAATTAGGATTTCAGCGAAATTCTGAACCATTTCCTATAAAAGTACAAAGTATTGACCCGAATGGTGGCACTGTGGGAAAAATTTCAGTTGTTATATCAAGGATTTTCCCTATTTTATACAAAGAAAAAATGGCAGACGGCCAGTCGAGTAAGTTAAAAATAAAGTGAAAAAGGTTAAAAATATATCAAGTTTATATTCTTATTCGACTATGTTAAAAATTTTATTTCAGTATACCGAAACGCAAGGTGCGAAGAAAAAGCTGCGGCAACTTTCGAGCAAGAATGTCAAAACAAAATAGAAACTTTTTACGCAAAGGCGGAGAAAGATTATCAAAACATTGCAGATTCGCAAGGAGAATCCCAAGGAGAGTGGGATAGTGAAGTGTGTATAAATTTCTTCGTTTTATTATATATATTTTTAAGAAAGATGTTTGGATGTTCGACTTTTGCAAACTCTTAATTTTAAAACAAAATGTACAATCAATCATCATTCTTGAATTTAATGTTGAGCACCTTACATAATTCTACATTTATTTTGTGAATAATTTATAATGTTTTTAAATTACGAAGTAATATATATACACAGTCATTTACTTTAAAACAAAATTAACGTAAACGCTGCGTTTCTTCTTAAATTAATGAGATATTATTATATGTATTATTATAAATAAATATACGTTTCCAAAGAGGATTGTTTCCGCAACTCAAAGTCGACAAGCACTGGTTCATCGAGAAGCAAGACGAGAAGAATTTAAGCAGAAAATGGAGCAAGAATTGCGTGCTAATCTTCCGCCACGAAGACAGGTAACTCCGGTTCTGAAAATACGCGTCACCGATGAAGATACGTCTGCGTTGGTTACTATTTGGTCTGGTAATGACGACATCTTTGATAGTTTAAAAGAAGGATCATGCGTTTCTATTTATAACGCATCTGCCTCTGGTCGACGGTATGATTTCATTAATTGTCTTCGTAAAATATTTACACAGTTCAAAACTTAATATCGCCTTAATATTATTATTTAAAATTTATTTTAACTTTTACAATAAATTATAAGATTAATGGTTATTTGATTTTGCAGCAAGAATATAAATAATAATCACAGTCATTGTGAAAATAAAATATAAAATTAAAAGTGAAGTATAAAGAGAAACAATGAAAACAGTACAACAAACGTTATTTTTTGCATCGCATTGTTTAGCACTTTTTTTCATATGAATACTTAGCGTAAAACGTAACTATACAGTTATGTCTCCAGTTTCGATGTGAGAGTTGTAATTTGTCCTTTTACCTGCATGCGGGTATAATTATGAGATAAATTATGCCTAGTATAATATAGTAATTTGAACCGTACTTTTTTTAGACAATATTAATTGTATTGACTAAACTGTGTAAATGCTTATGTACAGTTTTAATTGATCACGGCAAAAACTGAAACATTTTTTAAAATATGTTCTAAATTATTAACACCGTTGAAATAGTTTATATATGCATGAAAAAAAATAATGTATAGATTGGATACAACAAATAAATAAAAAGGATAAAAATATTGTGCATTTAAATTAAATTAATTTTGTTTTATGTTTTTATTTTCAGAAGCGGGGAACTACACCTTTCATTTAATAATTTTTCACTTATTAAAGCTGAACCAACGCTTAATATAATGTATCCTGTTAGAATATGTACATCAATTCCTGATATTCATCAACCTGGATTCAATCCTCCATATAATGAATTTGACACTGTTGGAATAATTGTATCAATCACCAGTGCGCCAAGAGTAATTATATTTAATTCGTATCTATATTTAATAAATTAAAAACTTATATTAATATAACGTAATACTTCCTCTATTAATATAACATATATAACATTTTATTTCATTACAATGATGGAAAATCTTTTATTGTTTCAGGGAATGAAGAATTTCGAAGTTGTAAATATTGCATTTCCGGTAGACGACATGAATTCAAAATACTTATCGATATATTTTTGGCAAGGTGTATCGATAAGTGGATACAGTAACATTCTTGTTAGAGGTTCTATTATTGCTTGTAGCAATTTGGAATGGCGATGTAATTCTTCATGGATTATTCCTGCAGGCTACTACAATGAAAAGACATCATTCAGTTGTAATCCACGTCAAACCCATCTTCGTAAGCCTTTCGAAAGTTTAAAAAATGAAATAAAAGTAAGTGAAAATATGAAAGATTTATTATAATTTTATTTTTATTTTTTACACACTTTGCTTAACGTTATATATCTAACGATACATAATGTTATATTGATGCAATGTAAATGTACATTTTCGCAATTAAATTTTTATACAATACTTTGTTTTAGAATCGATCAGAATATGTTGAAAAATGTGCTGAAGAAATTGCACAAGAATTTGAGAAAATGTCAGCAATGAAACAATCTTCAAATCCTGGTACACCTGCAAATAAGTCTCTTTACAGTAACAGTCCACAGACGCCCGCTATGCAAAATACCTCTTACATTCATACTCCAGTTAGGTCGTCTGCAATTAAGAAACGACTGGAACTGTTAAGTCGTTATGGCGAAGCGCCTCCTTTGTCGCCTATGATAACTAAATCTTCTACACGAGTCAGATCAGAATTTATTCCACTTCAACGAACTCCTGATCCTAAATGACTGATATTTTTTTTAAATTTAAAATTAAGATTTACAATAAAAATACCGAATTTAATAACATTAACCTAAAAATAAGTTTAAAGAAAATAATTAAAATGTTAATTAAAATTTGTAAATTTGTTTGTTTTTGTTATAAAGGGAATAGCTTTTGTCAAAGTTATAACAATACAAGATGGTAAAAGTTAATATATAGTAAATAAGGTATTTATAATGTTACATATGATAGAATTTAAATGTGAAGTAAATTTGATAGACACTGTTTATTATTACTATTACTAATATATAGCAGTATTTGTTTGTGTCAATTCAACTGTTTTTATATAAAATTATTAGATATAACATTTGATTGTGCATATTATTTTTGGTGTTAGGAATATTTTCGATTCGAATTACTGCGCAATTCACATGTAAATGATTACCGCATTTTGTTTTAAATTAATATAACTCAGTTATTATTTAAAAATGGGTATAACATGATTCCATTTTATGTATAATTTTCTAATTAAATTAGTACTTTATTTAAAAAATTAAAATAAATTATATTCTTACATAACCGTTGTATACTTATAATTTCTCGAAATATCATATATTATATAGCATATACTTTTTAAAAATTAAATTAAATATAACTTTTATATAATACGTCTTAAATTCACAGAGAATACATTTATAAATTTAATACCATTTTGTAGTTTAGGTATTTCCTCAAAATATTTACGGAAAACATTAAATTTATGGTTCAAGAACTATATCTTCACTCTATAATCTTCACTGAATTCACAAAACAATAAGACGGACATTCTAAATAAAAGAGGGTTTGAAATATTAACTCTTTTGTGTGAAAAATATTTCCAAATGTATTTTCCATTTTGATTCAACTATTCTTAAAAATATTCCATTAGTTAATACATCCCATAAAGTATAATAAATAAACACTATTTTATTATATAAAATATAAATTGAAAAGTTGTATAAAATAAATATTTTTAGGTTAAAATGCTATGTTTGTAAATGTTTTTAAAACTTATTTTTAATTATGGATTTTGTTGATGTTTAATAAGGGCATTGATATATGTATATAATTTATAATGTATTATAATAATTATAATTAATATTTTAATCAGTAAATTTATGAATAAAATTTTATTAAAATTACATAAGCATAAAATGCAAGATTTATTTGTAATTTTAAATAAAGTTTTATTAGAATAAATATTATTAACTACAATTCAACATCATAAACTAAGTAATTTCAAACATAAAGGTATCTAAGTTTTTTACTAATAACAGAGTGGGCGGATATTTCTTCAGCGCAAATTGAAATTGGTTAAGCTTACGAACACAAATAGTCACTACAGTTCGATTTATCGATATTCATTAACGAAATAATAGTAATTTCCTTAACATTATTATAAATAGAAAATTAAAAAACCGAAGGTAAATTTTCTTAATAACGAACGTAATATGACATGTAATATTAATGGATTAAACAAATTGTGTGTAATTCTCTAATTGTAAATACATTTTTTGTTGCTTTTGTTAATTATAAACGTTATCGTGACACATAATTGTGACACACAAGTTTTAATAGTTATCAGTAAAGCTTTGTTTTCTTATTTCCCAATAATATAAACGTCAACGCAAATTTATCGAATAATATATTTTACGAAATAGCAAAGAAGTTTCCTTTTATGGCATATAAAATTCAAAAAGAAACCAAAGCTACACAAAAGTATTGAATACAACAATAACATTTAAGAATAATATAAGGTTTTATAGGTAAACATTTTTTGCTTTAGAAAGTGGTAATTATATTCAAATTCTTACTTCCATTAAAGTTAAATATCTGATAAATGTGTAATAATTAAAACGTAAAATGAAAATAAATCTACTGGTATTGTTATATTTAAATGAAGCATAATTAGTTAGTATTAGACAATTTTAAATAAAAAAAAATAATATTTAACATCTTCGGGTGATTCTTCAGTGTGTTTACATATAAAGTTTTGAGTAATTCGGCTATTTTTTGTTTATTTTTTTATTTTTATTCAAGTCTATTCACTACTTGACCTTGGGCCCGGGACGGCATCTTTGATGCATAGGTGTTGAAGAATCACCTTAATAATTACCCTTGTGGAAAAGATGTGAATGCTAAACAATACTGAAAAAATGTAAAAATCCCAGTTTGAAATGTAATCCAATTAATCCAATTCTTGCCTTCGGCATATTACTGAAGAATAAAGTATTTTTGCAATAAAATAAATTATGCACTTAGCAAACATTATACTCAAATGAGAATCCATGAAGTATATTATATTACTAAAATCCTACGTGGTAATGGCTCAAATTTCTGCAATGGTAATTTGAAAAAAAAAATATAATTAATCTTGCCTTTTTTATTATCTACGAATAAACAGAATATAGTAATTAATATTAAAGTCGTTATTTATTTTTGCCCAAATACTTAACATAATCAAAGATAAACCAATTTTATACTTAACCCAAATAAAGCCCTTCTGGAAAAGAATGTTGAAAAACGCTGAAAATTTGCTAAAATTGGGAACTTTCATCATTTTTAAGCATTATTTTTCATACGGGAGTTTTTCATAACACGACAAACCTAATAAGTAAACAAAGTTTGAATTCGAAGAACTTAATACGTAGATCAACATTAACTATTAAAATACAATTTTAAAATTATTCATATCTTTATTAATACGATTCTCTAACCCTCTTCTTAAATAATATTTGTCCCACCCTTTGTGGAAAAGAATGCTGAAAAACGTTCAAAGATACCGAAAAACCGTTAAAATTTGAATTTTTCAGCATTTTTTAATTTTCTTTTCCACAAGGGCAATCATTAGTTAATTTTATAAATACCAAACTTGTTCTGTTTAATAACATTTATTTCGTATTTAAGGAAAAACTGTTTCTACCGAATATTAACGATACAGAAATGATGAATCATGTAAACAAAAATAACAACAATTGCAGTTCAACAATGCAACGAGGTAACAGTAAAAGAAAATAAAATAAGGGCTCGGCACAGACCACAGTGTGGCATATCTAGATGGCGTGGTAGCGGGGGGGACTCAAGGTTCCCGAGGGTACCCGACCTACCGAAACGGACAATTTCTCGGCCGGTGTGTTCAGTTTGCCACGCGCGTCAGTGGCTTGCGTTACAATTGTGGTAAGAGCGATTGGATCCACGCAGTCTGACACAAACCGGCAAGCCTCGTGGTTCTATGCGCCAGAAATGTGATTCTCTCGTTTAAATTTCGACCGTTACTATTATAGAGTGCTTTACATTTTCCCGTCCATAATCCCACACCCGCGAATTGCAATATTATGAAATTGTCGTTCACATTCGTATGAATTCGGCACTTATCCTGTGAGTTCGCGTATCCCGCGTTTTTCTCCTTACGAGAAAACGAGAACGTATCGGGTAAACGACCAATACAAGAGGAAACGAAAGGGCCAAAATGAGCGAAGGTTTGATGTTGGATTTCGTGGTCGGTAGCACCGTTTCACCTGGTTATTTCAAAAGTCAGTACGCGCGGTCGGTCGCGATTGAAAATACAAAGTCCTTGGATTACTCGGATAACAGCAACGACACCGGTGCCAATTGTCCTACCAGTTTGCATGATAGTCGGACACAATTTTTCTCACTGATGAATGTTAAAACGGATGCCACGAGCAACGTAGTGAACGATCACCACTGGATGAAGGTAATTTCACTTTACTTTTCATTGTAATTTAACTCAAGGGTTGAATCCTTTTGGATAAGTGAAACCTAACCTCGATTTCCATTTGCTATTGTTTTATTACACAAACAGGGTATTTACTCTGTATGAAGTTCCTACTTTTCACAGAAAACAATATAAACAGCTATATTTTCAAAGATAATCAGAAATTGTATATCTATATTTTTATATAATTGATCGTTTTAATTTTCATTTTGACTAAGATTGACAAGTTTTAGGAGGAAACATGTAATTTTATTAAAACAAATATTATATTTTGAGAAAATTTCTTTTGATAATAACCAGTTTAAATCTAAATTCGAACGAACAAGATGATTTAATTGTACAGTTGAAAAGTTGTTTTTGACAGACTGTAAATATCAAGTAAATATAATTCAAAAGAAATAAATATTTGTCTGTAAATAGATAAAATTACAATACTGATACAAAATTAAACATTGAAATTATTCCTTTACGTTTACTTTAAAAATTGGTTATATTTGCAACTAATTTTGTTTTACTTATAATTTGATTCACATAAAATAATTTATTTTATTAATAAAGGAAATTGTGGGCTTGTGTTAAAATAGTTTGATAATCATAAATTTCTAAAATTTTCTTAGTGGAATATTTTGAAAAATATGTAAGTTATGAGTTTGACATGTAATGATTTTCATTTTTTCACATCATATATGGCAGTCCAGAAATTCTATCGTTAAATTACTACTTCAAAATTACACCTCTCCGTATCATAAATATGTATTGAATAATTTGTTCTCGCGACTTTAAGTGTTTCTCATTATCGTACATTTGACAATAAATCACCTTCAAGTTATTTTTGCCAATTGGGTCGTGTTTTTGAAAACGCATTTTGTAGTTATTGATATAACATGTTTGATCGATTGAAAATATTTTGCATTGGTAACAAACGAGAAGTAGCAATAAAGAGTGGAATAAAAATTTATATTACTTATATCATTAATTTTATTGTTTAAATCATTTCGCGTCTGAGTCTTTTTTTTTTGAGTCGTTTGTGAAATTGTGGTTGATTTATGCGAATGAAAAAGCATGATTGAAACTTCAAGGGGCTCACTTTTTTAACACTCTGACTACATTAAAAGTCTCATTAAATTTCAAACAAGCATTTTTATTGGTTTCAAATTAATACATCAATGTCTTTTTTCATTAACATAAAAGGCAGGAAAGTGATCAAGTTAAATAGCAGGATTAGTTATTTGGTTATTTATCATTTCAACATCTTGTTAAATTCATTAATTCATAATTTTTAATTAAAATGGATGAATTTGGCGTTTGAGTAAAAATATTATTTTTAATAAAAAAAAAAGTCAAACTAACAGTATTGAACTTTCACTGCTGAATCGCTTTGTACGCAATTGTACCAGTGAAAAATAAAAGTAAAACAATATTGACTTTACTTTCATTTGTGCTCATAACAAAATAACAAAAAGTGTACGAGGATCTGCACCAAATTGTTACGACAGGTAGAAACTACACGAGTTACATATCTGAAACAGGCTACTACTTCGTTTTGTAACTCGATTTAAATACAATTGACAGTCGTTGTGCTCCATGAAGCCGGTACAACCGTAGATCTTTACCAAGATCCGTCATTCTAGAAAGCATATTGTTCTTTACAAATACGACTTTATGCACATTTTTGTTCTACATTCTGCCCGATTAAATGTTTCCTGCGAATCCATTACAATTATGTGATCTTCTCTCAATAAAATTCATATACACTGATTTCTTTGCAGCATACTAAAAATATTAATAAAAAAAGACACGTAATAAAAACAATACACTGTAAGAAATATCCATGTATTTTAACCGGATTTATCTAATAATAAGTGGATTTCCACTTAGTAATACGACGGAAATAAATCCGGTTATTATAAGAATAAAATGTTTTTCCGTTGGGAGTATTTATTTTTATAATAACAACAAATTTCTTTAGAGACTGACTATTTATCATTTTATAATAAAAAGACAGAAAAATATATGTTTAGAAAATCACAATTTTGAGAGATCTCATCGATATTGAAGTATGATTAGATCAGTGTCAAATGAATATAAATTATTGTTTTAATTTTTTGTTAAAATTTCAATCAATACTGGAATGTCCTGTCTACTTCAGACAATTTTGATTACCGAAATCTCTCTCTTTTGTGTCATATGATTATTATCGATTCATTATTTTTATTTGAAAATCAGACTGTGTTTACATTTTAAATCCAGGCATTTATATTTAATTTAATTCTATTTTAATATTAATTGAGTAATTGTTTTGTTTTGTCTTTAGATTATTAAATTTAGAGGACTAATGCGGTTAGTTGGTTGACAACTGTTTTTTAATCGAATTTTAACATTACAAATTAAATGACCTGACGTGCGTTGCACATAGAATCCGTAGATGGCGTACATGTTATTAAAACTTTAAACGATAAACTATTATATTAAAAATAATAACAGTGGATGATGTTTTATGTATTTATATTTTTGAAAACAAAAGCTATAAAAGAATTAAAAGAAGTAAAATTATGTTAATCAAACATGTAAAATAAATTAATATTATTATGTTATTCTCAATAATGGTTCTTATATTTGTATTTATTAATGATTACCGATAACAGGATAATTGTAACATATAAATTTTACACGTTTTTCTTACTCAAAGCTTACACTGAAATCTATCTTCTACCTTCTTTTGCTTGAGATACTGATAAAACGTGATTTTTGCTTTCAGGAGTCAGCAGTGCACATCGAGGAAATAGAAAAACTCAGAAAGGTGAGTTGCAAAAATAGATGCCAGTCGAAAATTTTAGCTTGCAACTATTGGCGTGGTCAGCTTTACTTCCAAAAGGTTATTACCCTTTGGAGAATCGATTATCGTAATGCGATTACAACTGAAAGTTATCATGGTGTGCGCGGTACACTCGAAGCGATAAAGATTGCGCGGATTCTCATAATCCGATGGGGAAATGCTATCTCCGTCGTGCTTGCGTTGAAAAAGCGACATAGAAAAAAGAAGAAACGAGAAGCAAAAAACAATCTTGATGATATTCGAGCATGCTTCTCGTTCCCGATATCAACTCAATGGATCAGATGCTATCGATCTTGTAACCGATATTACACCTAACACTTTTTACAAAATTTTCATTAAGCCATAATCTTCGTTATTATAGAATCAAGTTTTGGAATTGAAAAGAATGTTGCAATATTTATAATGCGATTTTCATTACTCTGCTTATTGTCAGTTTAACAGGTATGTCGTTTAAAAAATATGCCAATATGATTGTGCAATTTTTGTTCAATCATATATATTTCTTTCTTTTATTGAAATTTATGATCAAATCAGACAGTGTCATTTATAATCTTAATCTTTATTTATTTATTATTTATGCTATATTAATATCATTTTATATTATACATAGGATGAGATGTATTATTTTGGTATTTAATATATCCTGATAAATGTAACGTCAAATGTTAATGTAAGAAAGACGTTATAATAGAAAGGTAAAAGTCTTTCATTTTACGTTTCGAATAGAATGATGTTTCATCTTTTGATATTTCAGATATCACCTTTAGTGTTTCAGAATTTATTTCATTTCCAGCAAGTTAAACAGTACAACGTAGTTACTTCATATACTCAAGAGGTCGTTAGACATTGTTGTAGCATCTATAATTTGTCTATTATTCATCTACTTGTGATTCAGTTCCATGTTCGACACACAGTATTCCCATATGAAATGGGAAATTGTTTCTTCGGACTCTGGTCGAGCTATCCAGCACAATCGATTACATCTTGGAGCCTTGGAGATCTTTGTTTAATGAGAATGCTAAACCTCTGTCGGCGAAAAGATTTTGCTTGTAAAAGCCGGACAAATGGGACACAAAAGCATTATTTCAAAGTTCGTCGCGGTACAATGTTTCCCAGTGCACGATACTTGTTTCACATTTTTGCACCGCTCCAGACATCAAGTCTTCCGACGTTTTCTGCCTCGATGATAAAAAAAAGAAGGCACTCGCTTACGCTCATCCCTATTATTAACTTTATGCCAAAAAGCTTGTCAAATAACTTGGAATGAACATTTCGAGCCAACCGGCATGACATTAAATGTCGCACGTCCGATAAATCCGAAACCGAATTAGTCGTAGAAAAAAGCAACCGTCGCTTGTGGACGCATTTTTTAGGATTCCATTTCCATGTGTATAAAGCTGATATTGCCGTTTCGTATGTGAGATCGAACGAACAAAGAACCCCCTCGCTGCCAGGCGATCATTTATTCTGCAGGTAACTGACCACGTTTCCGTCTGTTCTGTTGCTCGTTTTTCGACTGTTACATTGATTTCATCGTTGCCTTTTAAAGTTCCACTCGGTTATTGTAACGAAAAATTTAAGTTCGACAATTTCGTGGCACATTTATTTGAACTAAATAAATAGATTATCCGTCGTTAAACAAAAAAAAAGTATGTGGTACGAATCGGTGAAAAGTTTTTAGTTAAAGAAAAATTGGAGACATCGGCTAAATCAGTAAATAATTCCACGCGTTAAATACCACGGTTGATTATTAAATAAATTTATAAATTATTTATATTTGTAAATGTAAAAGTTATTGTTAATTGTACGCTTCATTTGAATAAGAATGAATGAATGTATGAATATTTTTGGTTTTCATTTACCAAGTTGACCAAAATAGTCAAGTTCTTTCATAATTTAAGTGAAAATCATTATTTATATGGTAATGGAGGAAAATGATATTTTACAGCATACTTTATTTTATAATGTCATTTAAATATATATAATTATCAGTTAAAATTTGTATGTAATGTAATAATTTCGGAATTATTGTTTGTTTTTTTTTTGTATTTGATTTAGAAATATTGATGTACATTTCCAATTCAATTTCAGATTAACTCGCGAGACCAATTTTCCTTTGCAAAGCTTAAGAAAGACGTCGCCTCCAATTAAGAGCAATTTCGTCGAAAAATTTTTGTTGCCAAAGCGCGCCGTTCCCATGAACTTGTTACGCGGACGCTTTTATTTTATCTTTTATTGAGTCGACAAGTGCGCGCTCGCACGTGTGAACGCGCACGGCCGGCGTTGTCCGCTTTTAGATACGTTGGCCGGAAGTTCGTTTCGGACCCTTTGCTGTAATTACGCCGAGAGTCCTTCTTGTTTGCGCGCGTTATCTCGCTTGTTTACGTTGGCCGGAAAAAAAATGTGTCGCAACAAAGAATTCCCATTCACCGGCGACACCTCGAGGACGCGCCGAGATGAAGACGTCGAGAGGCGCGAGGCCAAATTTGGCGCGACTCGCGGAATCAACCCAAACCATCGGCATTTCGCGCGCGAATGAGTAATTGCCGGCTCGAACTCGGGGGGATAAATTAAGTCGATACGTTCGAGCGAGGACATGAATATGCACGCCTGCTTCGGGGAATATTTACTCGTTAACGGTTTTGCGTTAGATAAAGCCGCGATGCGATACTGGAAGACGCTTCCTGTTACACTTTTTTTCAATTTCCATTTCCTTTTGCTCGTTGCCTTTTGTTCGCCTATTTCTTGTTAAAGGGAAAAATCGAGGAACGGCCAAATCATGGATTTGTGTGGCAGAATTCGCGTTGGTAGATGAACGAGCTTGAGGAAAAGTTCCGATACAAATTACAAGGAATTGTTTTGCAAAAATCAATGAGACGAATAATTGACCAATGAAATATTAATACCTATAATTACGTCCCAGTTGCAAAGTAATTATTTTACATCGACAATCGTTTCTTCGATCATCCACCAAGCTTTCCTCTCGTCTCACTTTTATTTGGACAATCATATTTTATAGTTATCGTCGCCGGGCGCAAAAGCATTGTTCGTCTTATCTGATTTGCAAAAGTACACTGGCGCAAGAGCACTGACTTTGGCCCAAATGTAATCAATCCAATCTTTCTTTTTTGTACGCTTTCAGTTGCGCAACGCACATTTTCGACTATTCAACAGTAATTATAAGAATAATTACAAAAATTAAAGACGTTGGTCATATTAATTATTTATACAGATTTCAATTTAAATGTGCCCATCCTCATGAATAATTCATCGTGATTTCAGGTTTGAAGGAATTCCTATTTCGGTATAACATTTTGAGCTTCAGATGTTGTTTCATACACAGATGGACAAACTTCATACACCAAAACAAATTCAACTTTGCAGTTGAGCCACCAAAAGCTATTTCACAACTAAATTGGTCGAAAGAATCATCCGATGGTCGTATGTCCTCGTTAGTCTGGGAAAGGGTCTCCTCGTGCTTGTTCCGCACGACCTGCGCACCTGCGTAGCTACAATAATGGCGTTCTACGTACGGACAGTTGATTTTTTCTTTATACTCCCCTTTTTCCCTAAGTATACGACTTCCTACAAAGAGTCATTAGCGCGTCAGGATACACTTCTCTTCGGTTAAACGAGATACTTTTTTCTACGCCTTTTTCCCCACTTTATCGTCGCTTTCAGAAAGACTTTTCGAAGCTTCAATTTAGAAGCAAACCGAACGAAAGACCAAGAATTAGTTTATGTAAGTTAAAGGGGGAGGTGGATAATAGGAAAGTAAATTTCTGAAAATGAAAAAGAAACATCATTAATTACTATTTCTCGTACCAATTTAAGATTATATTGGAAAAGTAAAAAGTTGTCCACGTAATAGCTTTTAATTCGAATGTACTAAAAATTGCTTTTACGATTATCATTTTTAGCATGCTTAATAGTACAAATTTTCACTTTTCGGAGATATCCCCGAATTGATATATAAATGTCTTCAATTTTAACCGTTACTTTTTTCCTCAGTGCCAACTGGAACTTCAACTAATCACTTTAAAGGTCAAAGCTGCGATTTCTGCTTGACTTTTGCGCCCCCATAAAGTGCGTTTCTTTTTCTTCGCTCCGTTGTGCAGAATGCGTCAGGTCGATTTGAATCAATCCGGGAAATGAATCAATCAGAAATGTAAAAAAGTTTCGATAAAGAGCCGTCCGAAACGGTAACGGTGTGGGAGCGTGGAAAATTATTATATCATGCAAATCGAACGAAAAATATGTAACGAATCGTGCGAATCAGATAAACTCCGTAAATTGTGTAAATTGTTGCAAGACGATTGCGTAAGATTTGGGCTGGCAACTACCCGATACCATTTTTTTTATCGCCGTTATTAATTATCTTCGCGAAATTAAGCGATAAATCACGGGACGGATTTTTGTCTGCGAAAAAAAGGTGGGGAGGGGGAGGGGGTATAAGGAATATAGGAATAGGGGGGTAACGGCGTGCTTCGAAGGCAGCTTTTTTTTATTGATCTATATATGGTTGTACGCGATAAAATCGCTCGTATGATTTACGACTCGTTGAAAATACCTGTCGGTAGGAGACTCGTTGCACCTTTGATCTCTTTTCTCGGTGCTATGCATAAATGTGTGTGATACTTGTATGTTTAAGGCACGGAGTGTAAAAATACCGTCAGCGGGATAAATAAGGGATTGGTTGGAATGAGGGAACAATTCTGATAAGCTCGCGTTTGAAATATTGAATGAACGATTGGAGATAGGAATATTGGGGCGGGAAATGATGGGGAAATGAAGAGTTCAGAAATAATCTGATCGAGTGTTTGCCGGGACGACATGCGTATTGAAATGTATTAAAAAAAAAAGAACGTCGGGCCTTCCTTTTGTTTCCCTTTTTTTTCTTTGTTTTTAAATCAACACGTCGGGTACTTGAAATGGACGTTTATTCTTATCGCAAGCATATTTTTGTGGCGAACATTACTCGTACTCCGAGGCATGCGCGGGCTCGTTGAAGGATTATGATATATTGCGAGGCGTCGGGAATAATTTTTTTAACACGAAAGCAATTTGAATGTTCGGGATCGTATATCAAGACAATGATCGCTTCATTTTGGAATGGTAATGATTTTATTTTGAGCGCGGTTATTATAAACCGATTTATTATAATTTGATGCAGTAATAAAGTTACGGCTTCGTACAGCTTCGACACAATTTTATCGGCTGTCTTATTATAAATCAGCCACTTGACCGGACAAAATTGTTCGTAGACGTAACGGTCGTCAAGTGGGAACGCTTTTTAATTATAATTTATTATTTCTCGCGTCGAACGAAAATGATGTTTTAATATGCTAATTATGAATAATCAACGTTTCCTTAAACTTCCACTTTCTCGTTTCTACGGGCATGCTGGTTCCGTTATTGTACGATAAAAAAAAAGTTCCCGAAATAAAAGTGAGCATACATCAAACGACGAATCATAAATCAGGCATGCAACGTTGTACTACTCTTGTAGATACTGACAAACAACCGAGTACTGGCACAATATGAGTAAGCCTTGGTCAACCGTTGGCTCAATCTTGGAGTGAAATACCAATGGACTGAGGCGTAGTATAGATGCCGACTTTTGACCATCTATCGCTTGCTTGTATACAAGCAATATATTGTTCCAATATTCATCATTGAAAAAAGATTAATAAAAATTACTGACATTGTTAGTAAACTGGTCCATACACTTGCAAAAGTTGGAAAGTAACTATCTGAAGTTAGTAAAACGTGTCAATGTGTTAATAAAAAGGCTAATACTTTTTACTAACTTGGAATAGTAACTTTTCAACTTCTTCAAGTGTATGACCAGTTTACTGCCAATGTCAGTGATTTTTATTAATCTTTTCTCTCATATTAATAGTTGGAACAGTATAATGCCAATGTCATGCCAACAGTCACTTATCTATTGGCAATTAACCATATTTCATCGCAAATAAACGTTAAAACTTTAAAGATTGCCAACGTTTGTGTGTCAATACTGGCATAATGATTTTTCTTACGTGGGCATTATTGTAATGAAACATTTTCCCCGTCAGCGAATTAAGACCGCGCGTCGCAATTTATTTGCAAAAGTAATAGAAACACGCCAGATTATGCGTGGAATGTTACAGCGGATGGAGTGTACTTTTTGGGAAATAATTTCATGTCTGGCACAAGTGTCGCGCGCGGCGATTTAATCGAACGTTGCCAATCGGCTTACGTCACGGGGCGGAGGAGGAGGGGGGGGGGAAGTCGAATTCTGTATCTTTTTGCAAAACGAAAGTAACACCTCGCGGGGCAATAACAAAGTCATCGCAATTACATAAACTGGCACGAATAGATCTTGTTATGGCGGCTCGCGTGAAAGTCCATTTTTCGCCTTTTCGGCTGAAATTGCGTCGGAAAATTACGTGGATTTTCAGGCCGACCGGCGGTAGCGGGTGAAAGGTCCGCGATTGAAATTTACGACGCACCGCAGAGCACACATAATTCAGCGGGTCAATTAAAAGAAGATCGTTGCGCAACCGCGACGTTTACCCCGGGCTCAAAGTGCGATTCGGAGCGATCCGCGAATTCCCACGAATGAGCGCGCGCGCGCGCGCGCGAGCGAGCCCGCGCCGATTCATCCTCTCGCGCGGCGCGCCGGAACACGCCCTGCCCCGATGATTTACGGTATAATTGGATAAGGCGAGGCGCGCCACGGATCGCGCGGCCCTGGTACTTACGTACGCGGACGCGCCGCGCTCCTCGTCTCGCGCCTCGTCTCGCTCACTTTCGCACGCCGATCATTTCAGTCGTACATTTTACACTCGACTGGTGCGAAATTATGAAAACGATGAATGGCGAAACGAGACGCGGATCGAGCCTGAAATTGACGTAGCCACGTGAAATTGAGAGTTTTCGGCGAGATGCGCGCGTCTTTTTCGCGCATCCCATCTCACTTCCATTCCCATTCGCCGAGGATTTTTGTCTTTCATCGAGGGGATCTGCAATCGAACAGATTTTCTTTTCATTCAAAGTCTTCTTTACGCGTATCAACCGATTTTTTTTTTATATAAATTAAATATAAATTAAACTGGACTCTTCTTTGTAAAAATCATGATTTTTATTATTATTTTTTTCTAGGTAATAATATATAACTGTAGATAAATTTAAACATTTTTATTTGGTTACCATTAGATTTCATTGTTATTAGACATTGTTATTAAATTTCATCAATATTGACATTCATATGATATTGTTACAAGTCTTTTCATGTAAAAATGTAGCTTGCGAATATGATATATTATTATATAATAATAAAGATAATTTTATACTACAGACAAAATTATATTAAAATATAATTAAGAAAATCATTTTATAATTTGAAGACAAAAAGCACATACTCTTAAAACTTGAATATAAACGAAATTCTTTTTTCAAATTTTGGTTAAGAAAAATCATGATTCTTATCGACCCTAATATTTTACAGTTAAATAATGATTCCATTGTGAGTATAGTATTTATGTTTCAACACTCGTTTGAATTACCGAGGAAGATCATCATAACTGATTTGAATATTACTGAAATATGAATGAACTTTCCTGCATGTCAAAAATCTAATGATATAACGCATCGTGAGAAATGTAATAAACAGATGAAATATGATTAAATCAATTTATACATAAATTCAATTTTATACGTAGACGCGGGGTAATTGATAAATCGTTGCGTTTCAATAAACACGTGTATTTTACTTTGTAAATCAACTTCGAAAGTTGATTATATGTTATGGAATTGGCATTATTACACAGTTGTAAAGCAAATAAGCAATTATTTGCAAGTTGGATAAATTAAATTTGTATCACAGTGAATCGGTTGCAATGTACAATTTTACACTCGCCAATGATGATAAACAAGAGTGGCAATAATAACAGCGATGTATAAATTAATACCCCCTTCAAATTATTTGATCGCCTGCAATTTAATAACGCATTTCACTTCGCCTCACCCGTAAATTCAACGTCCCAATTTTAGACAGTATTAACATATGAAAAATCGTAATGAGGAATAACGCATGAAGAAATAGCTGGGACTTGGTTAGATGAATTTTGTTTATTTGATTGTAATCAGAAATCAATTCTGCTTTTTCGATTGCAACATTATCAAATTACAAGCAATCGGCGGTAAAAATAATGCCGATCGTAGATTGTGACAGCAATTAACATCGGATAATACTGCGTAAGATTCAAATGCGTCGCCGGCGCGGCGGTGGTTTCGTAAAAAAAAAAAATTGCTCGAGTCATTTCACCTTTCATTAACACGACGGTGCGCGCCAACAGGCAGACAATGCAAGAAGCACCTTTCCACGAGTCAATAACGCCTTTTGTAATTGAATCGATAAATATTAATCAACCGGTTCGATCGGTTTCGACGGGATTCGATTAAAATATTGTCACGCAATTTAACGTGAGAAATTAAATTGTAAAGTCTCGTTGTGATTCGATAAAAAGATGTGTGGTACACTGAGAGACATTTCTTAATAGTTGCTACTATATTTCAGGACAAGTGGGGGGGGGGTATGTGAGCATTTATAGTATTTTTTATAATGTGATGTAGTATTTAAAAAAAAATATCGCTGCCCTTTACCATCACACCATGCAATCGTATAGAAACATAGGTCTTGTTTCACAAATATTTGTGGCTGGTTTTTGATCAAAGATAAAGATCTTCAATCTTTATCCTTTAACGACATTATTTTATAATATTCTTTTTAAAATATTATATCACATTATGAGAAATATGATACACTACACTGAGAAAAGGGAATTTTTAATATTAAGTAATAATTAAAAAAGGACCAAATCATTTTTTTATCGTTATTCCTCTTTTTTCTCATTATTTTCTTTTTTTTTATAATTTATTTTTTTCTCCTTTTAATAGCGGAAAGGAAGAATTAAAGGCGCAACCGTGGTGGAATGATTTGGAATGGCCAGTAAACGGGAAACAACAAAAGTTAATAAAACTATCGAACGATAGTTAACAATTCCGAGTAGGCGATCGTAAACGTTTTCAACCGTTTTTCTTGAAATTTTCCAGTTGGATTCAAAGGGTAGCGGGCTCGGGATCGCGCTCGCTATTTTCGTACCGTTGACAACGAGTTATGCTTTTGTCGGATGCCGGGCTCTTGTAACGCGAACCGCCGCGCAGCCAACCTTTTAGTTTGAAGACGCGCTTCAACAAACCGCCAACATTTACTTTACATTTCCGGTATCGGCTGCCGACGAGTTCCCCGCTACCAATTCGCATTGACTTTCGCGAACTCTTGACGCAAAGATTCGTCAAAATAAATAGCGCTACTGCTGCATCCCGCTATTCACCGTATTTTCGTTTGAAAACATTTGGGATACTCTTATTAACTCTACGATGCGGTAGAGAAACCATTCAGTTGAACTCTCGATCAATGGAGGAATATTTCAGAGAATTTGTTTTTTATGAAAATTAATCATCAACGTGGGAAAAGTATAATAAGAAGATTGGTTATAATTAACACTGTGCTGAACATGAAAAGCTTATGGATTTCTATACTAAATATTTCAAAAAATTTTTTTAAAATATAGGAAAGAATCTATACCAAGAAATTGAACTTTTTAATGTACCCTGAGAAAAAAGTACATTGTAAAATTTACTATTTCCGTTACAGAATTATGAATATATTAGAAAGGTAAATATTTTGCTATTAAAATAGTAAAATTCAATGTCTATATAGTAGCTTTATATTCATGATTACTAAAATTTATTCTTATTATTTAACATTTTTAGTATTTTTAATGGCAACATTTTTCACTTTTCGAAGATATCCCTATATTTAAAGATAAATATTTTTTGTATTATTATTACCGTTTTCCCCGTTTAAGTACAGTTATTTTTTTCTATTTTGTAAACATGACTTTATATTTATGCCCTAGCACAGTAATTTTTAAGGTACTTTTTTTCAATATAGTTTTTATTGTATATACGATAAAAAAAAAAGTTGAGCTTAGACCGGGATACATGTGCTGTTGAATACATTAATACCTGTCAAAAATTTTTTTTATTAATCGAAAATTATTTCATATTTCCCGCTATGAATGATTTTATTACATGTCACTGATTATTTATCATGAATAATATCTCATCAATCTTGGGAATTGATCAATTATCGCTCATTATTTCTCATAAACTATTTATGAAGTCAATTTCAGTACGCTCGTTGATAAATCAGCCATACTTTGGGCAAACTTTCATAAATGGATATGGAAAATGTAATGAAACTAAGGAATCATTTCTTTATTTAATTAATCCCATTAAATTTGCTCGCACGACTCGATTTGTTATGAAGCTACATTAATTTATTCACTGATTTTCCATAAAACGCTGTGTTATGGCCATTAAAACGTAATTTCCACGTCGACTTATGTAAAGCAGTTTTCGACGAGCGTTTTATAAACATGCAGGTTTACCTTAAAAAGGTAATATTTTACCATCAAGCATTTTTACGATCTTTGTGAATTACACTGAAAGCGTTTTATAACAGTAAAGTTCAAGTACATGATTGTACTTTAATTCACGAAATTATGCATAAATCAGATAATCTGTAATCCGTTCAATTCCTTAATAGACCGTTAAAGACTTGCACCGGGCAAAAATTTATATTTTAAGTCAGTATTGCGTAAAATATTAATCGTAACATGACATCTTTAAAACTCAACAACTTTTATTTTGGTTGCACATTTAACTTGTTAGATGTTAACCAAACGATGCCAGAAAATATTTTGATAATATATTCTGCTATCAAATTAAAAATGCAGTGTTCGACTGAAATAAATGAAATGAATATGCACATAAATATTGCACGATTAAGTAAATTTAAATATGATAGAATATTTAAAACCAAGTATATGTGCTTTAAAATAAAATAAGAATGATATATAACAATAATTAATGGACAGATTACAAAGATAAATTTTTACTTAAAAACGATATATTTTAAAAGATCACGAGGATTATAATAAATTACAGATTTTTATCGAAATTAATATAAATAATCATTACAAATTTATACTATAAAATCTGTCAGAAATCATACAGGAAAATAATTTCATCCCTGATGATTAATCGTATTAGCCTGTAGATTTAATGATAAATAATCAAACCAGTCATTCATGAGTAAATATTTATTTCAATATATTTATCACGATGTAATAACAAAATAAACAAAAAACAATTCTAAATATTAACTAATGCACAATTCACACTGTAACATCTTAATAATTTCCAATCATTTTCAATACGAAATTTTAAATAATCATTGACGATAAACACTTGCAACACTTGACGATTAAAAGGATGAAAACTAATGATAGAAAAGAAAAAAAAAAGGTAATGAAATAATGGGCGAGCGAGAGAGGAAAAGGGAGGGGGACTTGTTTGTACAATTAGTTGGATTTGCGTAGCCGAGGGATAACGCCGTTGGGTCGGACAAATGTTAACCGATAAATGGCCGGGTAATCGCGCGGGACAATTATCGAGGCACGCGTGACGCGAAACTGGAATATGTATAACTGTAAGAGGCGCGCGCATCATTTGCCTCTTGAGCCGGTCGTTGGAATCACGCGATTCGAATGAGCCGAACGGATGCCACCGCGGTGTACCGTTAATGGCGAGGACGCGGGCAGGTGGTGCCGTAGGGAGACGAGAGGAGCACGAGAGGACCCGCGGGTGCCCCGGGACCGGCGATACCGGTACCCGCAATACAATTACCATCGCGAGGCCCCAAGAATGTTGCCGAGCGGCGCGCGATCCCCGGCCATCGGCGCTCGGATTAGCTTTTACGCTTTATCGGCGATCGCCGGCGAGTTTAATTAAACAATAAAACTACCCGCGAGAGTGGACAGTACAATAACGGCGTTTTTGCGCCGCTTTTTTTTGCGCGCCACTGTCGATGAAAGATCGTTGCGGGAAATAAACACCGCAACGGCGGAGAGAAAAATGCCATTAAACCGACGAGCGATTTTCGCTCTTCGACATTATCTCGGGATACAAGTTTCAAGACCAGGAGAGAAGTATATTCTGAGGTGGAGATCTTCGTACGGCCCAGTACTGGCGCAGTACTGACACCAGTGATGTCACCGTGTGGGGTGTATGTTGATAACAATGAACGGAATGATAAGAGGTATTGTTTTGTTAGAATTTAAAAAAATTTTATCTATTTTGTTAACGTGATTATATGTGGCGAATACAGTACGAAATCAGTACTGGTCCATACGAGCTTTGGCGTAGTATGGCTACCATCACTGTGCCATTAGCACTGAGAAAAAAGTAATAGTAAAGTTGAAAACAATTTATATCCATTTGAAGATATCTCTGAAGAGTGAAAAATTTTACTATTAAAAATAGTAAACATGATAATTATCAAAGCAGCTTGTAGTACTTTCCTACTAATATTTACTACATGACTTTTAAATGTTACTCTTATTAACAGTAGAAATAATTACTTTTCCAATATATCCTCAAATTGATACAAAAAATAGTAATTTGTGATATATCTTTTTTCTCAACTGATATTCTTAGTAAAAATGACCTATATATGGTCCATATATGTTTTAACAATATCGTATATGGACTTATATTTTTTCCTTTAATCTATATATGGCCATATATGGTCGATCGTTCAATTGTTTTGAACTTTAAGCTCATTGATTAATTTCTGGTTTTTTGAAATACATATTATACCTCATGCTATTTTAATCTACGTATAACCTACGAATAACTCTTTTAAACGTAATTGGAAGAAAACGTGTTTATTTAATAATTACGTAAATTTGCGGCAATTACAATAGGCGCTGAAAGAGTCACGCTTTTCCATTTGTTCTGTTTGTCGCGTCAGATGCTTTCGGGAGAGAAAGACAGAAAGCGTGACTTATCGCAGCTTCCAACATATGACAATCTTCGATCTAAATTATACGTAAATAAATTTAATTTATGCCGGTGAAATTGATATTCTTTCCTTGCAGACTCTTTCTCGGTGAACTTTTACTCCTGTCGCATGGTACATTCCTTATTTAATGCACCCACGAGTCATATATCACATTAGAATTTTTCCCTTAAGTTCTCATCGTCTGAAAAGTTAATAATAAAGTTGTATTGTTTTGCATTGCGAGGTATAAAGTTTGTTTTCTTTTTGCACTCTTAATTTATCGTTTCTGCCATTTAATGCAATCGTAAACACACATTTTTTGTAGCTATTATTTTATTCAAAATATTGTTCTGTAACATAAAGTCTGTTACAAACAAAATTTATATGACTAACATTTATCATTATTTTAAAGCATATCACTTTTGTTATAATAAATTCCTTTTTAGAATATTAAATATAATTTTTGTTAAGAATTGTATATACATAAAAATTCAAATTTTAAAAATCATATTTTACAACATTTTAGATACATTGATTCATTAACATCCCTGTTGGGATGAATTTTTGTTCAATAGGGATCTTGTTTTTCTTATTGTAAAATAGAGTTTTTAATTTAACTGAAAGTTAAATGTTAAATTAATTGCTTCTGTAAGCATTGAATCAATTCGACGACGACTTTTTCGTTATAATTGTGAGTGGAAGTTGATCTTAATCCGAGGTTTATGGAATCCGCGACACACAAAGCTAGTGGTACTTACCGTCCGTTCGCTTCACAGTTGTCGAGCCTCAAATCCGACACGCGAAGCGCTCTTAACACCGCACGCGCGTCCTTCTTACGCAATAATTCTGATCTTGTTAGATTGTTTTCTTCCATACACATCGAAAATAATATTAATAAGCGTGCTATATAAGCCCCACGTGTTCTTAGTCGACGCATCGTTTATTTCGGATGATCCTGATGACGTCTGATTTTAGGGATATCAGTGCTGTAGGTCAGGACTGAGAAAAGAGTCATTTGATTAATATTTGCGATAAGGAATAAGTCTGGTTACTTTTGTTACAAATAAAAATCACTATAACAGGAGATACTTACATATTGTATTCTGTTTCTGTTGATAACTAAATTGGAACCAATATGGGCCCGTACCTACTTACCAGAGTCCAGCTGATGGTACTGTACCAGAATCAGGCCAGTAGATCCACTCAGGCAATTTCTTTGGGTACAATTTATTTGTTTTAAATGAATAATTCTTTTGTACACTGAGAAAAATGTACTTGGATTTCTTTTTACATTAAATAGAATCTATTTATCTTAAATAGAATTATTCTTGCATGAAGAATTTTTTCTAATATTAAATAGAAAGTCTATTAAACACAAGAAGATTCCATTACTCATAAAAATAAAGTTTTGTGAGTGTATATAAACCTGGTAAATAATATACTTAAATTAAATCAAGTATTTGTTTTAATTACTTAATAATTATATTTGCTTCGAGTAAGTAATTTATGACTTATCTACAAATAAGAAGATATTTGACGGCACATATATATAAACGTCTGATACGAAGGAAAAAAAAGTGCCAG
This sequence comes from Leptoteleia sp. ZL-2020, assembly GCA_022817305.1. Classification (NCBI taxonomy): domain Eukaryota; kingdom Metazoa; phylum Arthropoda; class Insecta; order Hymenoptera; family Scelionidae; genus Leptoteleia; species Leptoteleia sp. ZL-2020. The sequence continues at coordinate 818 of JABFPN010000050.1, read as the reverse complement.
ACATTTTTCATCGCGCGGCAAAGTGAGTCGCTGAAAAAAGGATGAGTCCGTTCATCAGAATTTGACGTTCGTCTAGTTTTTTTCTTGCTTTTTTTTTTCTTTTCCTTCAAAGCGGACGGAACGACGATAAATCAGATGGCATTAGCTCTTGTGTCGCCTCACCGTTTGACACGGGGGAAAAGGCACGAAACGCGCGGGAATAACAGTACGCTTCCAATTGTGTTGCGTAACGGCAACGTCGTTCCATAAAGCATAAATAAAATCGCCGCGCGAGAGGTCGGAACAATGCGGGGAGCCAGAGTGCTCTCCTCGTTCTGCGCCTCGCGCTCCGCGCCTCGCTCTGCTCCCGCGCGTGATGAACTCGGCTGATTTATTATGCCAGTGTGCAAATAGTAAACACTATTTGGCACGAGAAAAGCGTAGAAAAGCGAACGGCGCGTACGTTGAACCGCGAATGCTTGCTGCGCGTACCGGAAAAAAAAAAAAAAAAAAAAGAAGAATGTTTATAATAAAAGTTACCGCGCCTTTTGCTCTCATCGTGATACAACCCATTGCACTGGGGCCAAATTACCATATGGCTTACAACTTGTTCGCAATTGATCTATTGACATTTTTATCGCGTTGTATTCATTACCATGATTACATGTAGAGAAAAGATATAAAAATAAAAGTTACTATAGTATTGGTAATGTACACTCAGAAAAAAAAATAGTTGTGATAACTAGGTCTATATGGTTAGTTTCCGTGATAACCATAATATTAATAGTTAAAATTTTCTTGGTTTGTATGGTTAATTTAACTAATATAATAGTTCATTT